>WOGO01007888.1:0-10905 GCA_015342085.1 Leptinotarsa defecta
ACTCTTCAATACGAGGCTTTCAGGTTCACCAGGGGCTGCCCTCAAAGTGGGGTAATATCTCCCCTTCTGTGGTCGCTCCTGGTGGATAGTCTGCTTGATGCCCTTGACAGAAGATAAGTTGATCTGCAAGCTTATGCAGATGACCTTGTCATCCTGGCAAGGTCCATGTCGGGAAGGGTATCTTATAATATCATCCAAAGCGCGTTGGACGTTGTTCACAGTTTGTGCCTGAGGGAGCAGATGTCTGTCAACCCCAGCAAAACTGTGTTAATCCCCTTCACCAAGAGAAGGAAATTGGACGATCTAACGCCACTTCCCCTCAATGGTGTGGTCATTCCATTTGGAAGGGAGGTGAAATATCTTGGCATTGTCCTTGATTAAAGACTCACCTCGTACGCTCACTTGGCAGACTGTCTCTATGGACATGTCGAAGAATTTGTGGTTAAACTTGGGGTTCAGGTCCCAAACAAATCCATTGGATTTATGTGATGATTGTCAGACCAATGATCACTTATGGTGCAATTGCCTGGTGGCCGAAGGCTTCACAGCAACAACAGACTATTGGTTGACACTGGAAGTCACATCATTCTGGAAATGACCTCTGGTTGGATAAATCCAACCTCACACACAAGTCAATAAAAATATTCTCGGACAGTCAAGCGGCGTTGGTAGCTCTTGGCTCCTACCGAGTAACGTCTAAATTGGTAGCAAATTGCCAAAAACGACTCTCCTAGATAGGAAGACTTAACAGATTGCCTCTGGTCTGGATTCCTGGCCATATTGACTTGCAAGGCAATGAAGCTGCTGACTCTCTTTCAAAGGAGGGTGCAAGCAGCTTCATCGGACCTGAACCTGTTATTGGCATCGCTTTAGGCTTTACCAAACAAACATTGAACACCTGGATGGCAAGAGGATTTATGGACTTCTGGCGGAATCTTCCAGGATTGCCTCACATCACTTTTCGAAGCTTGATACCAAACAGTTGTTGGACTACAGAAGGGATGAACTACGATGCCTAACAGGCCTTCTTACAGGCCACTGTCACTTGAATCATCATATACAGAGACTTGGACTGTCGAAAGACAGTGTGTGTCGCCTCTGTTTGGAAAATGATGACACAGCAGAACACTTACTTTGTGCCTGCTCCGCTGGGGACAGAATCAGGTTCTTAGAGTTCGGCAGAGCCGTACACTCACCATCTGACCTGAAAGAACACTCACCATACAAACTAATCGGCTTCGTTAAGAAGCTGGGTTTATTTGGCCGAGTGTGATTAGGTGTGAGCCACAATAAACCTTTGCGGGTTGCGGTGGAGGGTCGAATAGACCCACTCATTTCAGACCTAACCTAACCTAACCTCCACAAAAAAATGGATTTCAAAGAATGAGAATAGTAGGTACCTGAGTATTTCTGAATGATCTTTTAGGTTGCTGATTTGTGAAATATAATGATAGGTATTACTCCTGTCAAATGAAACTTAATATTCCTGACATTACTGGTTTTCACTTATAATGTTAACTTTGTGAATATCTACAAAAGATTTGATTTACTGTTGTTATCATCACGTATTAATATGTGATTCAACAGTAGATAGTATTGTCAAATATTTAGGTTAGGACGAATATATACGTGATATCAGAGGAGCTGATTAAGTGAAATTAAACATTTCGAAAGGGCATCGGGAATTTTCACCCCCCGAATGGGAAAAAATAGGGGTTCAAAGACTGAATTCTGTCAGTTTTTAAGTTGGAAACCTGATGTTTTGGGTTATTAAAAAATATTGTAACTATTGGTTTAAAATGGTCTGTCACGAAATTTAATGTAACAATCCAAATTCTTCGCGGATAACGGCTAGTACAATATAAAGTCTACGAAAGAATGTACAAACATCATCAATTTTTGCATCCGATATAAGTCTACAAACTGGACCAAATTATGAAAATGAAACGATGTGTCTACTGCTCCGAATAACTTAACCTAAAATTGAAGACGGTATATTTTTAGGAGAGATTAATTTTTGGGAAAGAAATGTTTTGGCTTCCTAATTCTCCATCTTTATACAAAAAATTAGGAAATTTTACCTCTTTCATATTGTGTAGCAATTCTGTGAATGATATCTGATCAAATTCCATAACTAATGTTTGGAGTACAAACTGAATAGCAAGTGTTTTTTATATAATAGAAAGTTCATATAACAGTAGTAGTATTAGTTGTATTTTTTTTTATATGAAAGTATTTCTTTCGAAAGGACTTCCTCTTGTCTCTGATAGTTATTTCTTTGCATGATACATATCTTTGTCTAGAGTTTATTTTGGAATTACTTGCTTTTTTCTTCCTTTGCAAGATTCCTACATTTTTTTGTATAAAGATGGAGAAGTGGAAAGCCAAATCAACTTTTTCCAAGCACATGTTCACGTTCTCTTAGTATTGTAACAAAAAAATTATTTGCACAATTAAAAGGAAAAAAAAACTGAAAAGATTAAACTAATAAGATTTGAATCCAAGTTTCTCTACCGAAAATATAAATTGACAGAACTATTTTTGGAAACGATTCATTTACAAGGGTATCTTATCAACGAATGAAACGATATCAGGCATGTCACTGAATAAATAATTCAAAGTCACCGTTCAGTTTTTGTATTTACAATGAGAAGCGAGATTAATAGAAAAAAATAGGTACTACTTACGATAATGTCTTTCTGCTGTTTATCCCCAAAACGACAACATGCAAAGAAAATTAATATTAGAAAATATCAATCACCACAGAAACCTGTGTATGTATAAAAAATTGAATAGTGACCTGATGGCGGACACTGTGCAAAATTATTGAATATAAACTTTATTTTCGACCTAGACATGCAAATTTATGCATAATATACAACTAGTCTAACAGGGTATATACAAAATGCTCGTATAACAGTGGAAAGTTGTAATAAAATTTCTTACCGCCCCCGCCCCTTTAGGAGATTTTGAAGCAGCTACGTAGGCCAAATACTGGATAACTTTTTTTGTGTTTTCTGTCTTCCCCGCACCAGATTCTCCAGTACATAGGATTGATTGATCTTCCCTTTCTGAAAATAAAAACATTTTTTAAATTGTACAAAACCTATTTATATAATGAAAATGCTTTGAATTTTTTGATATATTTCGATTCTTTAAGTCGGCTGGCAGCCCATTACAAGTCATTTTTTTGCATAATATAATTTTTAATGAATTCAAACAGTTATGGATAAAAAAAAGTATCTATCATGACAATTTTAATCCCTTCTGGATATTGATGACAGTTCGGATTATGTTATCTGTTTAGAAAATGGTCGTAAATGGCCAAACAGAAATCAAACAGCAAGAATAATAAACTCGACTAAGTAAGTAAGACTTCATTTCCTTCATGACAAAATGATTTGTACGATATTAGTCAACGTCCTGAAAGTAAAATAATACTTGGCCTGAATTCAAGTCGATAAACCAAATATATTCCAAAAATAAAAAACGGATTACCACAATAATACACCTAAATAACCAATAAACTACCCAGCTACCAGAAATAGAACAAAATTGAAATGTCAGAATATGAGGAGGAACAAACAAGTAAACATGTTCACGAACCACATGACACCGAAGTACACTTTAAACATGAAATCAATGGTTGAAGTTACCAAACGGAAAAAATGAACATGCCTGACGGGCCAAAAACAAGTACCGCCCTTGTTGGAATCAACTATGCCAAGTCACTTGAACACTTCCTGTTAAAGTATCTATAGAAGACAGACAAATCCCCAACCTTTCTTCGATGTTCCAGACTATCAAGGTTGCAAGTGATGATCGCGTCTCCAACCAGGCGGATGGCTCTTTTCTGGATGGAATCCAATAGCTTCTGCTTAGGGGCACCTCCAGAATATATTTTTAAAATGATTTTTTTATTATCAAATAATAATTTGTGCAAATTTTTTTTTCTGATACGAGGTGAATGAATGATAATGATATTTTCTTCGTAAATAACGGTTTGCAAAAATATAAGTATTTACCTAGCAGTTCAAGAAAGTCATACGATAAAAACAGATAAAAACAAATATCGAACACAAATGTTTGACAATAGTTATTTATTATATAAGGGAAAAAGGTTGTGTTGTACCATTTTCAAAATATATACCATTTTGAAAATGGTATAATAGCCGAAACCGGTCAACAATAAAGAAATATAGTGGAAAATAGACAAAAGTGTGTTTTTGTAGTGTATCCTCAGTGAACATGAATTTCCACAAAATAAACAAGTCGTCAATCGAAGAAGACTCAACAACTTCCTGATTATGTGTGTGTAATTAGGACATGAAAATCATGAATACCTTGTTTCTTCAACACTTCATGAAATGGTTTCATTAGGCATTTGACACGTCCATTGTTTCTGTCCTTGATACTTAGCAACAAACAAAACCAGTCACAAGTATATCATTGCATATTGAAATATTATATTCCATATTATAATCCAGCACTAAAATTCAATTTTCTGATTTTCATGTGATCGTCAGAAAATCTTTCGAAATAGCCAAAAATCACAACGAAGACTGATAAAATTGTGAATGCATTTCACCTACAAAGAAATGGCGCCAACTCCATCTCAAAATAGCCAACAAAAAAAGAGTTCATCTATTCTAGTTTAACAGCTTTCCTGGATAATACTCCGACGAGTATTACATGTTACTTTTCATCAGTGCACGCATCTATTAATCATGTGGAAATACTAAGAGATGTGGGTGTTACGAATTCATTGCTTTTTTAATTCTTTACGAAAATGAAAGGCCTCGATAAATACAAACACAATTTTATTTAAAACTTTGAAAATACTTTCAAACATCCTAAAATTACAAAAATTAATTAATATCAAAACCCTCTGTAGGTCGTGGAGAAATTCTTCCTGAATGTATAATCTAAAAACTTTCGACCTACCACCATTAAAACTTATTGCTAGAAATTCAAGCGAATGAGAGAAAATATCAGTTAAAAGCATCAGAAATCTGGGCAAATGTATCATTCTTGAGGAAAGTACTTCAGCTCAGTATTACCATTGCAAAATTGGAGAGCTACCAGAACTATTATGTGTGATACAAGTAAATACTGTTTACCTTGATTGCTGTTCGAAGTGAGAATAGTCTCCTCTCGAAGTACAATGTCAATTCCTAATAAATACCATTAATTATTTGATGTATTCTGGAATATTGCAGAAATTCGTATTTTTTCCAGTTAACCTTGAAATTTCATCTCCAAACCGCTTGAATATAGTTACAATTCAAAAAGAAGTACATTAATTTACATAATGTATTTTTCCAAGAACCACCTCAAGTTCTCAGGCACTGCACTGACTAATCATATTTAGACGGATACATTTTTGAAATACAACCTCAAAAGTATTTTTAGTATTTTTTCAAAACGTGAAAATATACAATCAAGCATTCACTAATTTGGAGACTTTGATGAGTAATTACTTCTTGGAAAGTCTTTCAATTCGTCAAAAGACTTTTAACGAAACTATTTTCAATTAACGATGTTGTACAAAATATGGTACAAATACATTAAAATACAATAATGAGCAATTTAAACATATTATGATCCTTTAAAACCCCCATTCAATGCTTCAAATGGGAATCCACGAAATACTTTTATATTCCTTTCTTTCAATCAAATACAATCAAACCATAAATACTATTGACTGAGTTACCTGGACAAATCTCAAAGGAAGACGAATTTGTACTTTCATCAGTAATATTTTTGAGAAATTACTTCAAAAAGAAGGAAGGAATCAGCTGCAGATTGGGATGAAGTACTACATACAAAATATATTAAAAATACATCAACTTCAAGAGTATAATTCAGTTTTTTTTGTGAAGGAAGTATCGAAAAGAGAGATAAATATTCAGCACTACAAAACAATTCTCCAAAATCAGCTTGTATTAATTATTTAATGTATTCCGGAATATTAAAATCAATTTGTATTTTAAGTAAAGTTAAAAATGTTGTCACGGTATATGTAGCAGGTTATTCTTATTTATCTGCTAGAATAAAATACAACTGAAATATGAGTACATTCATTTACACTACTTTGTCATCTCCATATAATGAGGTGTCATAAAATCATTAATGTATATATGCATGTATAAATCATTAATGTATATATGCACTTGAAGTCCCCCCAAATATTCTCTGGAATTCTGAAGACAATTGATTGTTTGAATTTGATAAGAAAGTTGTCTATAGGCCTGGGGCTATTTAAGATGTAGGTACGTTCATTAAAGTATTTGAGAATAGAGTGATATAATAGGGGTTGTTTTTTTTTAAATTGAAAAACTGTAACGTTTTTGTACTCAGTATTTGCAAAAGTTTCCAATCAGCAGTTTCCAATCAGCTGAACGTAAATCGACAAAACACCCTTCGGTGATGAGCTACTAAAAATCCCGATACCTGCTGAAGCACTTACCAAGGCGAGAGGTACCCAATCTTCTTAACTGAACTCTCATCATCAATCGAACTCACAGTTTTTGAGCTTAGCTGTCCGAAATAATATAAAACAAAATAAAAAAGATCAACCAAATACGGCTACTTCTTTGAATCTGCGACGCACACTTTCTTCTTGTCCGGTTCGTCAGAGTTTTCTTCGGCGTCAGCGAAAAACATGTCAGGCGAAAACTCCAATCCCACTTCTGATTTTTCCGTCGTCAAAGACAAACCTTCCGCCAGCTGGGACTTATCGTCGATGGCGTCGTTTTCGAAGGTTATGCTCGACTCAGAGTCGTTGGATTTCATACTGGGAAAGAAGTTAGGCACCACTTCGAATTCTTCCGGAAGACTCGCTTGAGTTTCTTCGAATGTAGGTTTTATTTCTTCCCTGTTCAAAACTACGTCTTCGACGGCATCTGAGAAGAAAAAAGCGTTGTGAACAGACAGTTATTCGCTGTTAGTGTAACGGGTAAAGCTGTTTTCTGCTGTGTTTAATGCAAAGGTAAACTTATGGAAAATAACGTTTCACATGAAAACTTCCAGGCTTCTTCAGATTATGTATGAGTAGTAATAAATGAAATACGAATAAAAACATGTTTCAAAAAGAATACAAATTGGGGCATTCAAAGAACTAACCATAAAACTGATTATTTCAGGTTATGACAACGATGATACCAAAACATGTTTCAACAGGTAATAATAATGATAATGGATAGTAAGAGAAAGTTTCAGGAAAGAATAAATTTTGTTTTCAATTATAAGTCCATGAATTAACAAATCTGAAAATTGGAAAGGTCAAAATGCTCCATGGGTGCTTCATAAAAATGCAGCCAAAATGATCCTATTTTGGATCGGATCGTCATGTGTGATGAAAAATCGATTATCTATGACAACTGGAGACGTTCAGGTCAGTGATTAGACACTGGTGACCCACCCAGGAACTTCCCAAAGGCGAAAACCCACAAAACACATGGTTACGGTACGATGATCGGAGTCAGGTGTGATTAACTACAACTTTCTGCAATCGGACCAAACCATCACAGCAGAGTCCTACGGTGAGGAAATCAACGAAATGTACCATAAATTGCACATGTCGCAGGATTTGCGGTAAAACTTAGGGTTTACGTTCCAAACAAATCCATTGGATGTGATGATTGTCAGACCATTGATCACTTATGGGGCAATTGCCTGGTGACCGAAGGCTTTACAGAAAACGGCTAAGGCGAAGCTCTCTGGCTTACAGAGCCAGGCTTATCTGGCTATCAGAGGTGCCACCAATACTACACCGTCAACGGCCATGGAGATCCTTCTAGATCTACCTCCTCTCCACAGTTTTCTGAAGAGAGAGTCTAGATGGACCGCATATAGACTTTTTTTCATTCAAGCAAATTCGCATCAACCTAGTGGTTATTAGCGAGTAGTACACGTTTATAATTTTGTTATAATATCGATACATTTAAGAAATTTGATAATATTTGAAATATTACAGTTTCTGCCAATATCTAGGGGAAAGTTAAAGTTGTTTGCTTCACCCAGTATTTTGGACAATCGGTGAAAATGTTCTCAACACTCAGTTTTGTTTCACATATGTCACACATTGGCTCTTCGGTGTGATTCAACAGATAACTGTGCGTGAGTTTGGTATGACCCAAGCGTAGCCGATTGATGAGCACTTGATGTTTTCGGTTGTTTGTTTCATCAGGCCACGGTTTCACATCATATTTGATTGTACGTAGTTTTGCCCCGGACACTTGCCACTGATTTTGCCATTTCTGGATTATCGCTGTTTTCACCATTGTTTTAATGTCTGTAGATACTACTTTCGACACTACTTCCGATTCGGTAGAGGTAATTGCGCCACGAGCACATTCGTCGGCTTTTTCATTGCCCTGAATTCCAATATGTGATGGGATCCAAATGAAACTAATATTTTTTCCAAGTTGCTGGATCAGATGTAGTTCTCTTTTTATTTTTTGTGCAATTGGATTTTTAGGATATAAGCGCTTAAGTTCGTATATGGAGCTAAGTGAATCCGTTAAAATGATATAATTATCTCCACCTGTCGCATTGACATAGACCAGCGCACGGTAAATGGCATATAGTTCTGCACTGAATATGCTGGTAGTTGAGGGAAATTTATATGAGAACGATTCAGATGTTGTAACTATGGCAGCTCCTACTCCTTCGTTGGTTTTTGAGGCATCCGTGTAGATTTCCATGTGATTAGGGTGGTTACAAATAATTTGGTTGAGTTCGTTTTTGATGATCTGGCTATTGGTACTGTGTTTGTCGTATTTAGTTAGGCTCGTGTCACAGTTCGGCCGTTTAACAGTCCAAGGAAAAGGTGGATTGCATTTGATAGGAAACGTTTCCGGTAGGGATAGATCGAGGGTAAACAAATGGTCGCGGATCCTCTGGTAGGAAGGTTTATAGATTCTTATACGATTTGTGAAGAGATTTCTATATTTATTGCAGAATGTGTTACTATGAGTGGTTACTATTCTGTCAAAATTCAATCACTTTAAACATTTACTATTCATTATAATGCTAACCTGCACTTCTATGTTGTCCTGAATGACATATTATTACTGTTGTAATGTTATTTTTCAATTGTATTTTTGAGTCCTGTCAACACGATGTAAATTGGTGATTTTATGATCAATGAAAATGACTGTCTGTCTATTTGTCTATATGTTTCTTTCAATTTTCGATTTCGATTTTTCTTAACGAATTGCACTTTCGTTCAGTGTTCAATATCATTATATATAACAACCACAATTTTATTTTTGTTTCTCTTTTCCTTTTTTTTTAATTGGTTCCTGTTTCAGGGTTATGTGGGAGAACGTTTTCCGTGATGTATTTCATTCGGAAGATGAACTTCGTCCTTTATTTCAATTGTAAGTTGAATATATAAGTTATGTTGGGTTTTGTTTCGGTTATGAAATAATGAAGGCGATAATATCATTATTTCCATTATTATTATGACTAGGTTTTGCTCAAAGTTGATGTTGATGTTGATGTCGAGTAAAAAACTCAAGGGTACTGGATATATTTTGTAAATATGGTGCAGAGAGAATATTCCCCTGCCAAAATAATCACGAAATTGATATTTTTGGCCTAGGATACAGCGATTTGTTTAACAACAAATATTCAACAGCACTACAAATATATTCCCTTCTACATGGGCATCGAATTTTTTATCATCGAAAAGAATTTCGAAGGAAAAATCTTCAGAATTCCAGTTCGTCCTGATAGTCACTAACAATGACATAGCTTGATGGAAGATCGAACTGATATTCCTCCTGAAGATGATCACTTGATGATCGAAACACGTGTCGAGGTGTTCAAATAACGGTTTAGTGTTGGGAAAAACTCCAAGTGATATTCAATAACGAATATTTTAATCAGAATAAGTTTTCTTCCGCGATATCTAGTTTGTTCCCACTAGATCTATCCGCAAATTATTTGTATTATTCAAATATGAATTCATGAACTCTAAACCTTTTTTAAAAATTTGCAATATCAAAACTGTGAGAAACATCAGCATTTCAAATCGTTCATAACTCTCCGCCCCCAACTCAGAACATCGACTGTTGCTCGAAGTTGTTCTTTTTCTTCCACATCAGTTCATGAGATAAGTTATCCAACATTAAGGATTTCAGCAGGCAGTGGATGTGCCGACGATGAATCACTATTATTGTTGTTGTGCAAAGGCGTTAACTTTCCTAATTTGGAAACTTAGTTAATTTATTGTATTTCCGGTGAGATTGGTGCTAAATCGATTATGACCTTCTCTTTCAATTATCGCTCAGATGTATCATTCCCAGTTCAGTGTGAGCAAGTGAAATAGGCATAATCGACAAAGGAGATGAAGAGATATGTTGAATCGTGGAAGTTTGGATGATGTCGTTTGAATTAAAATGGGTATAGTTTTTGAGAGAGATGAGTTTTTCTAAGAAAAGTTTTCTAACTCTTCATTTATCTACAGTGTGACCCATTTTCAATGGAAACACCCCCTTAAAATTTGACGTTGTAAATCGATTTTGATAATTTTTTTTTTAAATGTCAAGTACTGAAAGGTCTCACTTGGGATAACATTTGAAATGTTTATTAAAGTTTCAGCGCATACTTTGATATTTTTTCTAAGTCGAAAATCGGGATTTTTTATTAGCGATTTTTTTATTGAAAAAATCACTACGCCACTGGACTCAGAGTGCCTCTAAACAGGTGTGACCAAAATTTCATGAAAAAATATTCATTATTAACAAAGTTATGACAACTCAAAAATTCGAAAACTCACAAAGCTAACAGTCAAAAAAACACCCTATATCAACAGATATAGCCATGAGAATATTTTTTTTATGATTTCAACAATAAAGTGCCGCCAGATGAAAAAAAAAACAAAAAGCGTAAATA
>WOGO01007889.1:0-10904 GCA_015342085.1 Leptinotarsa defecta
ACCAAAGGTTCCAAACAGTGCATCATAAATGTCATAGTTAAGTAATGCAACCATAAAGAAACTGGTAGCTACCGCAAAGTTTGCAACATAATTCCAATTTCAGTGAATCTATTCACTTTTAGAACAATTCGCATACCGCGATTTTGAAGTTTTTGTAATTGAGATGTTATTTAGATTAAACAAGAAAATAATAGAAGCACAGTAATCAAAATGTGGTTGGATAATCGTATTGTATACAGTAATTTTAGACTGAGTGGATAAAGTACCAGACATTCTTGCAAAGAAATATAGTTCTTTAGATATTTTTTTACATATGTAATCGAGATGATTACAAAAAAGCAATAAATTATCTAATTGGAATCCAAGATATTTGATACACGACACAATTTCAATGTTTTCATTATCGATTTGTAGATTTACTTCATTTAAATCAAGGTTATTCCATTTATATTTTGTTGTCATAATCATTCCTTTAGTTTTCATTTTATTCAGTTTCAATTCATTTGCCATGAGGTACTCATTTACATCCTTTAATGCGGCATTCATTTTATCAATAGCTTTATATAAGGTTGTATCGTAGCATGCCAAAAGTGTATCATCTGCAAATAAATTCACAAAATCAACATTTATGAACTAGTTTATGTCATTCAAGTACAAGATGAAAAGCAGAGGCCTTAACACCCTACCCTGCGGCACTCCTATATGTATATCTAATTCCTGTGAGATAGTATCTCTGACTTTTTGCTTTCTATGGGATGAATAGACGAGATAAAATTCAACCGGCTGTAGTTCAACCAGCAGTACTGCCTGTCGTATAATTTAGCAGTCCTGGATGAATATTCAACATATCTGTTCTGAGAATACCAAAGTTTTACGGCGTCTTTTCATCTGACACTTCACAAATTTTCAACATTAATAATTTCCAAGGATGAAAGGTCGATGCACTTCCTTCTTTTTGTAAAACAAACTCGGTACCCGACCATTGTTGTCCATTACATAACCTCCTGTGGAGTTATTTGCCTGAAGCTGTGTCAAAGTTGACGAACAAGTGTATCTCGCACATGCGACCATTTTCATAATAATTATATTTGTGGTCTATCGGAAGATCGAGAATTTTGATGTCATTGGCGGTTATGGATTTCAGATCGGGTTTTTATTTATTAACTAATTTAAATGTTAACCTGCGACTGGCAGTAGTGTCCTTGCTTTGAGGATGTTTCGATAAAGACAGTGGGGACCGAGTATAAATAGATTTTATATAATCAGGACTGGATCTGTGCTGATTCAAGACGACCTATCTTCAAGATGAAGCTGCTGGTGGTGAGTATCTTCATGTTGTGATCAGTGAAATTTCGGTGATAGTGATAATACGTAATACGGTTGATTGGATAATTGTAGAGTTTTCATTTTCTTTTTTTTTTTCTTTGGTGAGTGTCACAGTTCCACGATTCTTTTCTAAGCAGAAAGATGCATTGAACTATTTTCTAGGCGCTTGGTCCACTGCAAAAACTATTGTAGGGTTTATTTCGACGTGTAATATCTAGTGATCTTATTCATACCATTTTAATTCTACTGCTAACATTGTAACAATTGTTGTACTTGAAGATTTCAAAGGTTTGAATAATTCTAGGTGTTTCATTTCATAACCTTTCGAATATCTCATCAATATATCTCAGAAGGTTATTTTGTACTTACATTTGTGAAGTTTTTCTTCCCTAAAATCAAAAATTTTTCATAATAAATCAAATGTGAAGGCTAAATTGATAAATTTGTTCAAAATTGTTACTGTAATTGAATGGATTTCAGATTTTTCATCAATTTTTACAATTTCATCGTATATATTTCGAAATATAAATTATATGATTTGAATGGGTAGGGTGTAAATAATATTTCACAATTCATACTACACTAACATTCAATGCTAACAGCATCTTTTGAGCGAGTTATAAACTAACCTAGGTATACTTCGATCCATACCATGTGTAAAGTGACAAATTCTGTTAGCGATAATTTAGATATATTCAGTTGCAAATTATCAAATATAAAATTCCACTTCCTGAAATAATAGTTTTGTCACCTATAATAAATATAAAATGTGTAGTCTTTATAGTCACTTGTTTGTATTGTTTGTACTGTTCGTAGACTTTACAGTCACTTGTTTGTGATGTATTTATTATATTCTGCTCCGTAATTGGGTTATGTCCTGTAGAGTATTGTATTACAAATAAATAAATAAATAAAATACTAATCGTTACATTGCTAGGTAGAGAGACTTATTAAGAGACATTTGGGAAATTACTGGATAACATTATTGATAATTAGAGAACTATAAATATTTATATGATCATTCACAACAATGTTGTTTCTATTAGTAAGATGTTTTTTGGTTTCTATAAATTTAAATATATTTAATTTCAGACTTTTTGGTTAAATGTGTAGAACTTTCGGTTTTTGTGTGAAATTGTTAGTGTTTTCTATAAAATGATGGGCGTAGTTGGAATCTTGCTTACACAATCTGTAACTTCTCAAATGCTCCTCGAACCTCTTGTTGGAACTACGGCCAGTCTGGCCTATAAATGAGGCATCGCACTTGAACTTGGAAACCCCAGATTATTTGAGTTTGTCCCGTGCTGACTTATTTATGAAAGAATGCAAATTACTATCTTGAATGCTACATTTATGCTTTATGTTTGATAGTATTATATTCACCCTACCCATTCAATTTAAATAAATATACACATATTAGAATCCGAAACTGCAGATCATCATATGAATTTCAAATAAAATTATACTCCCTTTGATACGGTTCGGAAACTTCTTCCGTGTCTTTTTCACTGTGAAAATTGCACTCAAACTTGTAAAGTTTCAATTCAGAGTTCTTCAAAAACACAGAGAAACAGTTCTGAGCATATTTAATAATTTGCCTTCTTTATTCACTTATTCTCAAACCCCCCCCTGAAATCCAAAATAATCGGGAATCCCAACTTCCCAGCATAATTGTTTATTTAACGGGATTTTGGAAATAATCCTGATAAAGAATAGAAATGTTCCAATTTGAGAGATATAATATTTCTAATCTTCCAATTTTCACACTTGTTCTGTATCTGAATCATTCGTTTAAAATTATGTGAATGATACTTCGCAATGAAATATTCCAAACATTATTTTCAGTGTAACAATTACTTTTCAATATTCCACTATTTTATTTTCCATGACTATGGTATTCGAGGTAATGCTTTGGCTTTGATGAAGAACTAAACTACCTACCAAATCGAATCCAACGAGTGAAAATTGGAAATGAAATAAGTGGCGAACTGATTGAACAAATTGGTATACCACAAGGGACCGTTTTGAGATCCGTATTTTTTTTCATTCACATCAACAGTATAAGAAAAATCAACAATTTCATAGGCGATATGAAATGCTATGGTATGGTTACCACATACATTCGGTTAAATAATGTCACTGAATTTAAATAAGACAAAGTATCTTACCTTTTCCCTCACACTTCGTGAGCAAACCAAAAAAAAAATAAAAATGCATATACCACTCTGTAATAATCAAGATACTTGATTATTACAGACCATAGAACAAACTACATCTATAAAATACCTCGGAGTTCTACTAGAACAACACCTGAAATGGACGAAACATATAAACTTTGTTACAAAAAAGTTTAAGAGTATTACTGCACACTTTTTATGAACTACGTGACATACTATAAAAAAATCATAATACTCTATACTTCTCTTGTCGAATCTATAATAAGATATTGTATTCCTGCTTGGAGTACAACATTCAGAAATGCTATTAGCCCGTTATACACCGCTCAAAACATTCTATAAAAACTGTCTTAAAAAAAAGACTCTGCTCTACAAGAGAATAATATCAAGAAACCAACATGTTAAATATTAATTCACTATACACTTATCACTGTCTAATAAGAATGTTCCATAACCGAGGAGGTTTCGCGCAGAAACATTCAAGAGGAACCCGATCAAAAATGAACCAGGACGTAAAAATTGAATTCTTTATTAAAACAGTCACCCAAAATTCTTTTTTTTTATGATCCAAAAATATTCAACATCTCACCCAAAAATATAAAAGGTATAACAACTTCACTATATTTATTACAAGTACTCGATAAATATTTACAGTTACTCTATCAGATCGCCTAACAACCTGAGGTTGTCCAAATATAGGTTTTATTCAGCAAACAAAATTCTTGGGATCTCTTCAACAAATCATTTTTAAGGGTTATATGTTTAGAAGGTAATCTATACAAAAAAAACAGTGAACAATCACCTCTGGCAACATTGTTTTTACTGTTTTGAACATTTTCTGAATGCTTTTTTCGAATGGTACCTCAACACCCATAAATACGTTTGTCCATTTTAAAGTTTCTTTTACCGCTCATTATCACTGTTGAATTGTTATAAATTTCCTAGCAGCTCAATATTGCAACATTGCCAATTTAAAGTTGGCTATGTAGTTTCAGACGGATATGTTGATTTATAATTGAAATATACACAATTGTGAGTAAACTTAGTGATCTGCTTCATATGTTCACAAAATAATGTGGTTGAATGAAAATCAGATCTGATAATCCTCAGATGACTTAAAGTTTCAGTGACTTCCTGATGATGGTTAACAAAACGCTTTTTAAGAAAAGCATTTTAATAGATTCATTTCAACACAGGATATCAAATTAGGTTCCAATTCTACGTTAACTTCCTTAAGCATTTTTGGAATTCTATAATACATAATGCGAGTGAGTGAAACGTAATATCAATATTGGATCAATAACATTTTCATGTATTTCTTCTTTTTATTATTTATTATTTGAAAAATTTTCGTAACTCATAAGTCTGATCATTGAAAAATATGTTTGGCAGCACTTTATCTGGTTGGAACAACCTGTATATAATGGTAACGAAGTTACCATTATCAGTATACAGGGTGTTTGCTAACGACGGTACGGAACTTCAGAGGGTGACTCGTTAGATCGTTTTTTAAAAAAAAGTTATGAACATATGGTGGGACGGTGGCCCAAACAGCGATGGCTGGTTGACGGAGAAACAGATTTCAACAGACAGACATATTTTAACCGACATGTCTGGAGTTGTTTTGTTTCTGAGATATTTATAAAATATCATTTTATAAAATATAATAAATATCTTTAAAACGATTTGATTGAAATTTGCTAAAGTTATTTGAAGTGATAAGGCGCTCATTTAGCCCTAACTATATCGTATTTTCAGGATAATCAGGTTAATCAACTTGTGTTTTATTCATATCTAGCTTCGTTTTAGGGAAAAAAATTGAAGCAACTTTGCATATCATGAACACCAGCTTTGGAGACCAGTTGACAGTGATAGTGTTGTCATATTAGTGAAAGTCAGAGTTGTCAATTAGCAGTGATTCCATCATGAATAATTTTACTAACACTGAAATGGCTTGCATGCATTTCATTTTTGGATTAGTAAATGGAAATGCGGAAGAAGCAAAGATAATTTACCATGCTACATGCAAGATTATGTGAAACTCGGGTGGTGAAAAACCAGGAACTATAAAAACGCCTGAACTAGAAGAAGCTGTACATGATGCGAGAGAAGAAGATTTTTAAATAGTACCAGGATGATTTCACTGCAGCTGGAAGTCATCCCAAAAACCATATGATCATTTCTGAAAATACTCCTCCTCTGCCCATATCACATACAGGGGTCAAAGCTCTACTGCCTCGGGATTTCCACCCGAAATTAATGGTTTGCAGGTAGTTGATTCATACGATGGCACAGAATATTAATTTTTTAACAAATATTTCATTTACGGACGAAGCAAATTTTTCACGGGATGCTACTATGAACTTTCATAATGACCATTTTTTTTGGGCCGACGAAAATTCCCACGTTATTAGAGAAAGTCATTTCCAGCAACAATTTTTGCTGAACTTTTGGGTTGACTACCTAATTGGCCCATTTTTTCTACCAGTGAGATCAACATGTGAATCCTACACGGACTTTTTGTGAGATCATTTGGATGTGCAGAACCTCAAAATTGGCCATAAGGATTAAGGTATTTTTGAACGTGTTAAGACAATCACGGACAAATCAATTTTAGTTGTGTATTTTATCAGAAAATACACAACTATTATGATATTGTTTATTATTTACATTTGGTTGTCTATGTGATTTTGGAAATGATTGGAAGTGATTTTTTTTCTTGAAATCGAAGCTTAATATGAAAAAATCACAAGTGGTGATCAAATTGTATTTTTAGTTAATTGATCTAGAAAAATGAAAAACTACCAAAAAAGTCAGTGGCGTTCTTTTTTTTTCTCAATATAGCTACTGGACTGGACCTAATATTTTCTATTTAGTTCGAGCTAAGTGAGCGCCTTATTACTTCAAATAGCTGTAGCAAATATCAACCAAATCAGTGTTGGTTTATTTATGATATTTCATAAATAACGTTTTTTTTGAACTTCAACGAAGCAACTCGTTTTCTCAAAACGACCTAACGAGTCACCCTCTGAAGTTTCGTACTGCAGTTAGGAAACACCCTGTATAATAACACTTACCAGAAACAAATCAATCTATCGGAATAAATCGGCATAACGTATATAAAAACAATGATGAAGAAACAAACATCACAATAATAAAATTGAAGTCAAGTTTTCTTTTGAACTAGGAATAGTTCCAGTAATCGCGTTTCGTGAAACTTTTTTGAAATATCTTTCGTGAAATTGAAAAATTCAATTCAGTAAATAATATTCAATTTCGGTGTTCTGGTTTCATTCATTTGGGCAATAATATTTATTTTTCTCCAGTTTTTCAGTACAGAACAGTATTTTCTAATACACTCTCATTTGCATATTTTGAGTAGAGCAGTTTTATCATATTGATTATTGATTTAACTCTCTTCTCTCAACTATAATACCATACCTAAAAGTGATTCATCCAAGGAATTTCATAGTTTGATATGATCATTTCACCATATCTTTGTAAAACAGTTATTTTCAAATATTTTTTCATCGTGAAACTGTGACATTCTTCATTTGTCGGTTCATTTTAAAAGAAGTAACTGAAATTTTCAGCTAACCACCCTGCTAGCTCTCGCAACTGCCGATGTTAGCCATCTAGGCTACCAATTCAGAGCACCAGAATACTCCCAAGGTGCCGAGATCTCTAATTATGGTCTCTCAGGATCATCAACTCCATCGTCTCTGTTGAACTCCGGATTTGGTTTCACCACACCAGCCCCTAGTCTCGACCTCAACCAAGGATTCGTTTCCTCGACTCCTGCTCCTGCGCCTTTGGGCTCAAACGTCGAATTCCAGGGCTTCAATTTTGGTGCTAATCAAGGGTTGGTTTCGTCGACTCCTGCTCCTACCGTAGACCTCAACTCCCTGAGCTACTCAACCACTGCTAGGCCTTTAGGCTCAAACGGCGGATTCCAGGGCTTCAATTTCGGTGCCAACCAAGGGTTGGTTTCATCGACTCCTGCTCCTAGCGTAGACCTCAACTCTCTGAGCTTCTCAACCACAGCTGCGCCTTTAGGCCTAAACGGCGGATTCCAGGGATTCAATTTCGGTGCCGACCAAGGGTTGGTTTCCTCAACTGTTGCTCCAAATGTGAAAATTAACCCTGTTAGTTTCTCAGCACCTGCTGCTGTTGATTCTGGCTTCCAGGGTTACAACTTCAATGGAGAACTTCTCAACGCTGGATTGGGATACAACTCCTTTTCCACAGCTGCGCCTCAAGTTGGCTTAGGCTCGAACTCCTTCGTCCGTCAGAGTGCTTCGAGCGGTGGTTCCATAGGTGATGCCTTCGGAGGAGTGTCCGGAGGTTCATACGATCAAGTTCACGAACAAGAGGTTGCGAATCACGTCTATTTCTACTCGGCCCCTGAGGAACACGAACAAGTTCGTACTCGTATCAACGTTGCTCCAGCTCAATCTGCCAAGAAGAACGTCAAATATATCTTCATCAAAGCTCCATCTGCTCCTTCTGCAGGACCAATAGAGATTGCCCCACCACCACAGACTCAAGAAAAGACAGTGGTGTACGTTCTGGTGAAGAAGCCCGAAGAAGAACAACAGATCTACCTCAAAAGCCCTGAACCTACGGCAGCAGCGAAGCCTGAAGTCTTCTTTATCAAATATAAGAACCAAAAAGAAGCCGAAGAAGCCATCTCCAAAGTTCAGAGCGGACAAGCAGATCCAGGAACTCATCAAGCAGCTCAAGACCTCAGTGGTAGCGATCACCTCATCGAAACCATCAACAGAGAAAGCTCAAACAGAGCCCAGCCCATCATAAATTACGTGAAAGAAGGCAAACCTATTTCTCATTCAAACGCTGGATTCATTTCTTCTAACGTTGTCCCTAATGCTGGGTTCAACGCAGGTTTTGCCCAAACTACGAGCTTGCCAGTCTTCAACCAAGGATTCAGCTTCACCACGCCTGCCCCTGGTTTGAACTTGAATTCTGGTTTCCAAGGTTTCAGTTACACTACACCCGCGCCCAACTTGAACCTTGACTCAGCTTTCCAACAGTTCCAATTCAACTCGCCTAGTTTCGGATCAGGCTTCGTTTATTCCACTCCCACACCAACCGTTAACATCGGTGGCCAGAGAGCCTTCGATTTTCAGACTGGAGTAGATTTGAGTCAAAATTTGATACCATCAGATTTCGGAAAATCCATCGTCTCTAGTACTGAAGCACCAGCTGTCGTGTCCAGCACTGTAGCTCCTGAATCTAGCAGTCAATCAGAAGCCGTTGAAACTGCTTCTCCCGAATCTTATTCATCGTATGATTCACAATACAAAAAAAGAAGCCTTCGCCGATTTTAAATGTGGTGCTAGAAAGTAAAGACGCTTTGTAACATTTCAAGGAAACATACCATATATAAATAACAAATTTTCAACTACAACTCAAGTATTTTTTATACATTGTAAGCTGCTCCACTTTTATTTTTGTAAATAGTCTGAATAAACTTTTTTTTTAATTTGTTTTTATTTTATCATTAATATATTCAGGCGACTAAGCCAGTGATTTAAAATTGCGCAAACTCAAAGTGCTCCGTTGAAACCAAATATTATTGTACCGCAAGGTACAGTATTGGGAACAGGATGACAGTGTTCTATGTAAGTGGAATTTTATCTATTTCTTATACAATACTAGCGAACCGCCAAGGCTCCGCACGGGTGCAATGCTGATATTAAATATACATATGAGCCGGTAACGGCGCAACCGCTATGTCCCTGCATTTTAAAGGTGTAATATCTTCTAAACTATCCATTCAAATTACTTGCTGCAAGGGCAATATTGATCTAGGCACAATATATTTAAAGTACTCGATTGGTTAAAAAACAATGCTGTATTGCTTAAAATCGCCCCGTAAAAATGTAAGCGCAAAAATATGTGTTTATTTGCATCACATTACAAAACTATAAAATTATCAGTGTTTCTCTACTATATTATGCATCATCACTACATACTTAATATAAAACAAAGTCGTCTGGCCCTTATGTATGCTTATATCTTCAAAACTACGCAACGGATTTTAATGCAGGTTTTTTAAATAGAAAGAGTAATTCAAGAGGAAGGTTTTATATGTATATAACATGCACATTAGTGGTTTTCTATTATATTATGCATGTAATATACATATAAACCTTTCTCTTGAATCTCTCTAAGTATTAAAAAAACACCTAGTTTTAAAGATCTAAGCCTACATAGAGACAGACAACGGAAAACTACTTCATTTTACACTATGTAGTATGTAGTGATTGTGTAGTAATCCTTTGAATGATATATGATTCGACTCCAATCCAATTTCACTGCGAAAAAGCTACTGCGCAACATGTCGTGATATATTTTTTAAAATAATGTGTGTGAAGATCAAATAGATTGGTGTGATTTATGAAATTACTATGGATCTTCATCAAGTAACGGCAGAATGAATCATAAATTCAATGTTTATATGATAGTTGTTGTTTCGGGAGGGTTTTTTCTTCCAGTTTTTGTCTGAAAGTTAATTCTTTGCATAATCTACACATCTTTATAAGGGGATCATTTTGAAATAAATTGCTTTTTACCGAATTTACTGAAACTCATTGGTTTATTAAATTATTCATCACCTTCAAATTGCTCAAGGTTCTGTTTCAAATGAAATATATGCCTCATGATTAAACGTTTTTGGAGTTTTCGATTTGTTCGTTGATTAGGTATTTATTAATCCTAAAATATTACCAACTAGTCATAGCTATCATTAACTCTATGCTCCAGGAACTAACTTTATTATTATGACGATGACTGCGAAGAAAAAGAATGCATCAGTCATTCATTAAAAAATCATAATTGGCTTTTCAATGCTAACTGAATGGTAACTCAATGCTAACAAATATAATTTAAACACTGAGCGTGAGAATTTCCAACTCCAATTGTCTACATAGAAACCTATGGAAGAGAAATTTATCGTCTGACGACGATAAAAGTTTCTAGCAATGAGGGCACTACTGTGTTAACAAATGAGGACATATCCTAGTGAGCTGAAGTGAGCTAAATATGTATTTATATCAGTTGAAAGAAGCATAATACTTTCATGAAAGATTTGTATTTGAAAATTATATATAATATATCTTTATTGCACAGCAGAAAATCCGATTTTAGGAAAATATGCATGTGAAGGAATAAAACATAATTCAATCGTGAAAAATAGTTATTGACAAATATAATAATAATAATAATAATAATAATAATAATAATTCCCTCAGCCCCCTTCTATTCTGCATCTCACTATTGCAATTATCCGTTGCGCTCAGAAAGACTCGAGGGTATAACTGTGGCACTCCCGGAAACCGGAGGCATAAGGTCACCCATCTGTTTTACATGGATGATCTT
>WOGO01007890.1:0-10904 GCA_015342085.1 Leptinotarsa defecta
ATGTTGATAATTTTTTTTTTATTTTTCGGCTGTTGCTTGCATTTTATCTCATTGTAGTTTCAGTTTCTTGTTTAATATAATTGTTATTTTTCTGTTGATCTCTCTTTTAATTTTTTACAGATTCTTTCATGTATTTTAAATCAATTTATATCATATTAGACAATAGAAGTCGGAACCAATGAAATCTACTGGGAAACATTGTCAACTACCTTTAAACAGACCTTTGGATTATTCTCCCAAAATATATAAAAACATCCCTGTAACTGTAAAAGTTGAAATCTGCTTAACATTAACATAATATGCAGACAATCGAGTTTTTCACGGTTTTTTGTTGGTTTTAGTGAATTTTCATTTGTTGATTCTGTTGTATGGGTTATTTATATACATAATTAATCATATTCAAAGGCAAAAACATTTCATGAGATGTTTTGGGCCTTCACAAGTTATTTCACCGAAACATCCCATTTTGAAAGATGTTTGTTGAAGTTCTTCAATAATAAATGTAAAAGATTTCAGTTGCACCCTTGAAGTTGATTATATTCATGGGTATTTTTGAATTTCTGGTTTCAAAAGACATACATACCAATCCATTGCAGCTACTACATTCGCAGTACAAAACCTCAACAATATATTGTGTGAACTGCAGTCAATTACCAAACCAATAAAAGTTTAATCATATGAAAATACATTTATTTACAAATCATCACTAAGAATGGCAATATGTTCAATTGGAATGACTACATGAAATTATTTCGACCAAAATAGTGACCCTACTTCTTTAGTACAATTTCGAAATCATAGGATGATATATTTAAATCAAATAAGTACCTCTCAACATTTTTTTATTGAAAGAACATTTTAAAACATCAATATTCTCAGTATTCTCATGATAATCAATTATTAGGTTGAACTATTTCTGTTGTAAGTTTTCAACATATCGAAACAAGATCACTTTCAGTTACATCTTTTGTTTTCAAATATTTTCATTGATTTCAGTTGACATATATTTATAACTTTCAAATGAAATTCGTAGTCTTCCATATTTGCCACTAAGATCGTTGATATCAATTTCATTCAAAGGTGCTCAATCTCTACAGTCACCAAATACATTCACTCACTATCACCCACTCCAAAAATAAATAATTCATCTTCTGTCCCTCAGTGTAACCGAGAAATTATCTTGTATATTTCTTCTCTGGGAATTTTTTCGGCTTCACGATGGTGAACCGGGAATTCTTTGTGGCTAAACCATGATTCTTTTGCTAGAGCAGCTGCTATGGAAGGGTTCTTGTAAAACGGGTTCAAAAGTTCGTGAGGCAGCTGGGATTCATCAACTGAGTTCTGAACAACTGCATGGTGGGAAAGGTCCTGGGCTTGGGGAGCAGGCACTACCCCTGGAACGGGATACTGTAGTTGGCTGCTAAATGTTTGTGGGAAGAACTGAGTGTTGAAATCTATCAGTGGAGCAGAATCCACTGAAGCAATGGCGATCGTTACTAAGGCAACGAAGAACCTCATGATGCTCTGAAAAAAAAGTTTCTGTTAATTCTCAAGTAACGTGTAACAATCAAAACAAAATCGATATATGTGATTCTCATTATGAGTTATCACATAAACCCGATGTATACTTTTTTTGAGTGGTAATGATGTTTGTTAAATAATGAGAAATTGCTCAAAAGACAGGTCGTCCATCGTTAAACACAATACGTATACTTCTAAAAAGTTTTGTGCCAACTCGGAAGTACCTCAGGGCTCCAATCTTGGACCCCTCCTCTTCAGTATGTATGTGAATGATTTGTTGTCGGCACTAAATTACTTGCTGTTTGAAGATGCCTTGAACATTTTCAAAGAAAGGAAAAATGTTAGAGACTGCATTAAGTTACAAAAATATATACATTTTATGAAAAATATGTTTCTCGATGTTGAAAATGTTCCAGAATGACTACATCACTATAGAAAAAACCCTATTGAAGTTGAATATATATTGAATGGAGAAACTCTTAAGAATTGCCAAGAGGTCAAGGATCTAGGTGTAACATATCATAATATTTTTCGTTTGCAAATCATATTCATGGAATACTCAGTTCTACAGATCGTATGTTGGGATACTCAATAAGACAAACTGAAACTTTAGTATACACTGGTTTGACCTAAATTAGAATTTGCTACAATAATATGGTCAGAAGGAAGTCGGACAATACTGCAGAAAGTGGAATAAAAAACAAAATTAGTTTCAGAGATAAATATCATACTAGGGCAGATTATAATACATCAGTAAGAAGAATTTCTGAAAAAAAGGCTTTTCCTTTACAAAATTACCCACACAATAAGGAATTCTCTTGAATTGTTAGCTTTGATCAAATTCAGTGTACCTCTTCATAGAATGAAAGCTACTTTCAATATACCTCGATTGATAACAACTACTAGGATTCCTCTTGCGACCCTGATTCGACTATACAACAACTTCAATGCAATGATTGATTTGGATTGGACTAAATTTCTTGAAACACATCATGATGGACATATGATAAAATTGTCAATTCCCACATTGGAAAAAAAGTGTAACATAGTGGAAGAATTCATTTCCATTCAATGAAATTGCAGAATTTCTCTTTCGTGTTCACCTGCCATTCTCCAAACGTGGAACTGGTCTGCACATTCAAGAAACGTCTCCTGTGTTCTTTTATTCCTTGGGAAAAGGGTTTCCCAGTTTGGCCAATGTAGAGTTTTAGGCAAAAACCACAAGTCAATGTATATACTTCTGATCAATCCGATATTGAAATTTTTGTTGTTTCGAATGAAACAACGGTCATTTTTCTGAACACGGCAGATAGATCCCAAAATTTTGATAAAATAAATATAGTTCAAAAAGACTAAAAAACACGCTTGTATAGCACACTAAACTAAAAAACGAAAAGTGAATATGGTTTATAAAACTAAAAAACACGCTTTCAAAGAATATCGAAATGAAAATTTGAAAATATTTTTTTAAATAAGCTTAAAACAATAACAAACGAAAAATACTGGTATTATTGTGAAAAAAGCGTGGGCACTTTATGCTATATTTTTTGTATATCAAGCGATCGTCGCTTTTTTCACAATAATACTGATATTTTTCGTTTATTATTTTAAGCTTATTAAAAAAAAATTACTTTTCAGTTCGATTTTCTTCAAAAGCGTGTTTTTTAGTTTTGTAAACTGTACTTATTTTCCTTTTTTTTTTTGAAGAGTGAGGTCCATAGTATCTAACTTGTAACTGTTGTTGACAACAATCGGTTTGATAGAACTTTTAATCTGTACCTACTGATTATCTGGCTTGTCGCAGACTACATTCGGGAAAACATTTCTATGATTATCATTTACTGGTTGATCGACATCGAATTGATAAACAATAGACTACTCAGTTGTGGAAACCTTCAATCAAAATAACGTGTAGCAAATATTGGATATTGAATCCATATCTATTCCCCAACTGCTCATCAATTCGAGAAATGATTCAATTTCATCGGATAACCCGAGCCGAATGTTCTGTTTTATTGCCCGTATGTAGTTTATCTCAATATATCAACAATGGTGAAATGCAATAAACATAACAAACAAGTATATAATAGGAAGTACCGCCGATCCGGGATACAAACGGAAAATAGTGTTTTCATGTGCAATGTTTCGTATAACTAGCGATGATTGCGAGTAGCTATTTTGACCAAATGATGTGAGGGATAAAAATATTCTAGTTTTAGGCTAAGCGTGAGAGATACTCATACTTAACTTTTCTGATCATTTCAAAACATTCAAACTGGAATATTGTTGAAATTTTGCTTGTTAAAATATTTTCGATTTGGATAATTTTTCTATTTGGAGAATTCTTGAAACTTCACTCGTTAATTACTATTTCATATGAGCGAAGAGTCTTTCAGTCTTCTGTCACACATCACTGATCTATTGGAGAAAAACACAAATCTCATACTTTGCTAACGACAGCCTGCAATTCCTCTTTACATTGGATCCCCTTATAGAAGCACAAGATGGCCAGAAAAAAAAATTCGGTTTGAAAAAAAGTAGAGTTCAGAGCCATAACAACCCGTATGAAGAAGATGACTGTGGCAGAAAAAGAGATAATAATGTCAAAGCATACAATTTCGCTAGATGCGTCGATGAATTTATTGGGTGTCAAGTTGGATACCAATATGCCTTGGTATAACCATGTCACAGAAACTTGGGACATTATTCCAAAAGAGAAAGTTGTACAAACCTTTACAATTAGACCTTCTTTGTATTTCTCACACTTATGGAGCAATACGAAAAACAATGGAGTGGATCTCTACATTTGCAAAGCCACTTCTCGCAGAGCGGTTCGAGAATTTTTCGGCAGTGCATGTGTATCTCTGAAACAATATCTGATAGAAAAAAATCATCATTATTGTGTAATTTTGCCAAAGTTAATCTATAGTATGATTTTTTTCATACACTTTGTTCAACTCATAAAAATTTACAATGATAGTAGAAATCTTAAACTATCATCACAGTGCCAGATTCCTAAAAAATAAATATAATTTAAAAAAACTAAAGAATACACTTCAAGAGAGAATCGAACTAAAAAGATAAAAATATTTTTTTAAATAAGCTTAAAACAATAACGAACGAAAAATACTAGTATTATCATGAAAAAAGCGACGGACGCTTGATATACAAAAAATATGGCACAAAGCCATCTGCCCGCGAATAGATCAAGCAATAATGCCGATAATTCTGTCGATACAGATCCCGAGCTTGAGACTTACAAGCAAACAGTCATACATACAAACAAACATACATACATACTTACATACATACATTCAGGTGAAGCTAATATGAAGCGTGTAAAAAAATATTATTTTAGAGAAATTTACAATATAACCAGATTGTATCATATTTCATTTGGTTCTTCGAAACGTATCTATAAAACACGGCAAACTTTCGGAATTGGCATGCAACAAAGCACTGTATATCCAATGCCAAACATTGGTATCATCTTTCCTTATGAAGATAGTTTCGAAAATCTTCCTTGGATCACCATCATCATCACAAAGGTGAGTTTTTCTTCAATATGTACAGGGTCTGTTCAACAAATAAGGTAAATTTCAATTTTTCGTACTCTTGAAAGTAGTCCCTCTCAGGAATAACACACTTGTTGTTTATAATCTTCGGAGCATTCCCAATATGCACTTTCTGCTATGCCTTGGCGATTCGGTTGGAATCTCTTCAATTGTCGCAAAACGTCGTCCTTTCATGGGTCTCTTCATTCTTGGACAAGAAAAAAGTCGCAGTGGGGCAAGTTTAGTGAATAGGCATGCAATAGGTTGCTTAGGCATGATTAAGGTGTTGGTTTGTCCGAAATATCACGAACAAGCAATGATGAGGACGAGCTACATTATCCTCATGCAAAAGCCATGAATTATTTTTCCAAAATAACACATGTTTTCTTCATATTGCTTCTCGCAAGAGAAGCACAAATTCTAGATAATACACCTTTTTGACCGTACTACCATTTGGAAATAACTCCTGATGCACTTCGCCACGGTAATCGAACGAAACAGTGATCAAAACCTCGAACTTGGCGAGCTTTCTTCTGGTCTTGGCTCTCCTGGGCTTCTCTATTGGGACGTTGGAACTTTGGTTTCTATGCCCATGATTCGTCACCCTTTTAAGCGAATCTGAATCGCTCTTGACGTCAGCGTCATTCCTGAGCTATTTTCATGTGACGGTGTTTTCGGTCAAAATTCAGCAATTTTATATTGAACTTGCTAAAACATGCTAAAAAACTGAACCTGTTAACATTTTTAAATGGGTTTATATTAGTGCACCTCGAACTACAATTTCAAGCACTCCTTCATTCGTAGAACCGGTGCCCTGGTAATAAACTTCCTGAAACACTTTTTCCAAATGAATATAATCTATAGCGATTTGAATCGCAAATTTCGCGCAAGCAACTGCACTCAGAACATTGTGAGAATTTTTTCTATGATTTTTGTGTATCTCTATAAAACTGAATTGATCAGCTACTGCAATTCTATACTTTTTCAGCTTCAGTCTCTTTGTACATCTGGCAGTAAACTCATCTCGTGATATCGGTTACGTAATTTAGTTTTTAGATATCCTTCATTCGACTTGCATAGCTTTGTAGGTGTTGCTATGAACTCAATTTAGAACATTGCCAACATATTCAGAAGTTATTATCTAGTGAATCGAGTTTACCTTGCTTTGTTAGTTCAAATAACAAGGCCGAATTGTCGGAGATTTAGTTACCTTGCGGCACAGTTGTCTCGGATGTTTCCTGTACCGCACCCTCTATTGTTAATTCCACCAGTTGAAGATTGATTGATATCGGATAAATGTATAAACATTGTGGGGTTTTGCGAATTGATATCCAACTGAAGATTCTGTCGAGTTGGGAACATATACTGTGATCGGGAATTATTCATTTCTTAAACTTTCAAAGCAAGGCTCATACTGACAGGACGCGAACATGTCTGGACGGGTTAGGTTAGGTTGGGTCCAAAGTGAATGGACCTATTCGACCCTCCACCGTAACCCGCAGGGGTTTATTGTGGCTCACATCTGTTCACAGTCGACCAAATAAACTCAGCTTCTTAACGAAGCTGATTAGTTTGTATGGTGAATGGTCTTTCAAGTCAGATGGTAAGAGTATGGCTCTGCCAAACTCTAAAAACCTGATTCGGTCCCCAGTGGGGCAGGCACAAAGTATTTGCTCTGCTGTTTCATCATTTTCCAAACAGAGGCGATACACACTGTCTTCCGGCAGTCCGAGTATCTGCATATGATGATTAAAAAGACAGTGCCCTGTAAGAAGGCCTGTTAGGCATCATCCCTACTAAAGTCCAACAACTGTTTGGTGTCAAGCTTCGAAGAGTAAATAAACGCCTTGTAGTGAGCCACTCCTGGAAGATTCTGCCAGAAGTCTATAAATCTTCTTTCCATCCAGGTGTTCAATCTTTGGCAGAGCCAAAAGCGATGCCAATGACAGATTCTTGTCTGATGAAGCTACTTGCAGCACCCTCTTTTGCAAGGGAGTCAGTAGCCTCATTGTCTTCCAGGCCAGTGTGGTCAGGATTCCAGACCAAAGACAATCTGTTGAGTCTTTCTATCGAGGAGAGTCGTTTTTTGGTAATTTGCTATCAATTTAGACGTGCTCGGTAGAGCTTCCAATCCAGGAGCTTCCAATGCCACTTATCTGTTCGAGAATATTGTGATTGACTTATGTATGAGGTTGGATCCTTTCAATCTCTCCGCATACAATTCGATAGCGTAAATTTCCACTTGAAATACAGTTGCATAGGTTCTTAGGCAGGTTTTTATCTCTGTCCTGGGTTTGCGACTGAAAACACCTGCACCAGAACCTGAAGGTGTTTTTGATCCATCTGTGAACCAACAATTATCTGCCGGGACGGAAACATGACGTGAAGTTTTATTTCTCTTGTTATAGTTCCTTACGAGGACGCGCACTGAGACAGGCAACGGACAGGCACATGCCAGGAGGGGATCGAGACGGGCCAGACATATGCCACGCCGTCTCCGTTCGAAGAGCGATAACTTCCAGTGCCTGTCCCAGGTCGTCCTCCCATCCCTGCTCTTTTCTCCTCATGTCTCATATTTGACCTTGGATTCAAATGATCCTTGAAGATACCACGAGATAATCACGCGTCTTCACTTCAACCGTTTGGATTGTAGCTGTAAAAATATGGAGAATTTCGAAAAAAAATTAATGTGTGTTATCTAACAATACACTGTATTGATTGATTTTTCCGATAAATTATATTACGATGTGAAAGTGAAAAATGTTCGGCAGAAGATGACAGTACGTTGTCACGGTACACTACCGACTGAAGAAACGAAATAATTTTTGAAAGCGTATTTGACAGAGGAAGAACTGACCAACGTCTCCGGTTCAGTCGGGATGGAGCCCAGCTCCCTTACCCTTTCGGCTGATTTTTGTCAAAGAAGGACAAATAAAGTCTTCAGGCATCAATACCGCCCTTCACGGGATACTCCTACCTGGCTGGGGTGGAATGGGTGAAAAAGCTTTTCGTCCGTTAACGGGAGACATGAGGGCCAGAAAGATAAATGTCTCCGAACCGGATATAATAATGTCAGATCAGACGATTCCGCTTTCTGCTTCGATAAGTTTGTTGGGTGTTAAAATGAACACCAATATGTCTTGGCATAATCATGTCGCTGGAATCACAGAAACTGCTTCTTGAGAGTTTGGAACACCGTTTCAGACCAGAAAAGTGTACACACCTCAGCTACTTTTGGTGCATTATAAAGCTCAGATCAGACCTTCTTCGAAGTATTGTTCTCATGTATGAAGCCAAACATACCCGGAAGTTGTTGGATTCCATCCAGAAAAGAGCCATTTACCTGATTGGAGACGCGAACATCACGTGCAACCTTGATAGCCTTGAACATATAAGAAAGGTTGGAGATTCGTCCCTTTCACAGGAGGTGTTCAAGTGACTTGGCACATTTGATTTCACCAAGAACGAAACATATCAGAAATACCCGACGGACTGTGGTTGCTCATCGTTTCGAAGTTTAACTCAGTACACCTCGAACTTCACTATTTTTTAAGAACTCTTTCATCTGGAGAACTGCATTTATGTGGATTAAACTTTCTGAGATTGTTTTTCCAAATGGATTTAATCTGTAGCAATTCAAATCCAATGTGAAAAGCTACTGTCGCACAGACACCGCTCTGAAAGCGTCTTAAGGATTTTTCTGTAGTGCTTGTATTTTGTCCTTAAAAATAAGAAGGGAGAACGCCGCATTTTTCCTTCAGAATCGTGTCCTACTCTTTATTTCACGTAAATACAACTGTTTTTTTTAATATCTTCCAAAATTCTCATAGGTTTGCCTAGTATTACATTTCTCATAAATTTTCTTCAATGTCATAGTTACATATTTCTGAAAATTTTTGTATATTCGAACTTGAGGAGTAGGCTATCAGTTATTAATTTTCTTCTTGTTCAGTCATTATAAAATTAATTGAATATTACCCAAGTAGTAAAACTCAAAATAATCATGTTAACAAACTTTTATCTCCATCAACAAACCACACCTGGCCAATTCGTCTATTTCAATTTTCGTTTCATTTTCAACATAGTGGACAGACAGTATTATCATATTTTGTTGAAGATAGTTTTTAGGCAAATGTTAATATCACCAATGTCAACTCTCATTGAAGGTCTCCACATCTACTCAACCAATCGATATTTCGCTTAATGAGTTCCTCAAGTAAACTTGCAGATTGGAGCATCATTAATGCGACTGAACATTCCCGACCGCACGTACAGCCGAACGTGATATGCCAAAGTGGATGATCTTGAGTAAGAATCATTCAGTTAGTGAAAGTTCTATTCGCGGTTGTTATGAGATCGATTCGAAGGATTTGAAATATGTCTATGAATCGATATGCTATTCAGCTCGTAGTTTCTGAGGAATGTTTCTCAAGTATTTACTGAAACGTTTCCGCAAACACATGCCGTTTGTGATTATGCCACACTTGGATTATATCAATATTGTGATGTTCTTGAAAATGTCTCGATGAATGGAATAGAAAAAAAATATGTCCTTATACTGACTGGGGTGATATAACCATGATGATGAAATATATTGATCATTACTGAAAGAAAAATCACTGAAACACACATCCTATGTATGCGTTACTATTGAGATCAAAATAAAAATCCGAATTGTTGATTCACCAAAGTATTAGGCTGTTTGAAAAAGTTTGTCCGTTTCAATGTCATGTCTTTTTGTAGCTCCACATCTCAATAAATATTAATTCTACTGTGATATGGCATATACTCATCGATAGAGAATTTTATACTGTATATTTGAATTTTTTGCCTATTTTCAGCTAATTACTATATATTTTGGTGTCGTTGGGCAATTTTTGGCCAGGTTTTTTCTATGAATCCAAATTGAACCAAAGCTCTGCTGAAACAGCCCGAAAAATTACACGGGCATCACACAAAAAGTGACAACCATGTGTCACTTTTTGTGACGTTAGGCGTTGCATTTGTTATTTTTGGAGTATTTAAAAAACTATATCGTGAAAATTTATTCGTTTAAAATAAATTTTTTATTGAATAAATGAAGAAAATATAAATTAAAGAAAGTTTTTTTCAGAATAAATAAAAATGTTTCCTTAATATTCATATTTAGTAGCAAAAAAAATTGTTATTCAACAAATGCGTTTTTGAGCAATACATTTTTTCGAAAAACGATTTTGTTTTTGAAAATCATAATATTCATCACTGATAGAAATCTCCCTAAAAAATTTTTAAATACATAACAATTTTTTTAACGAATAGAGCTAAACATTATGAAAAATAAATTTTATATAACTTTAAATAATGAGAATACGAATGAATTTGAATATTAAAAACATTTTTTTATTGCTTTAATTGAATTTGTATCTTTTTAGCGATTTTGATTAATTATAACAGAGTGGAAAATCAAAATTTTTTATTTTTTTCTACAAGAATATTTTTTTAAGGCTTCCAAGAAAAGCTCCAAGTAGTGATTGAAATTTGAAATTTCCAGTTTAAAAATGATCAGGGTTTTTATATAAATTTAAAACTTGTAAAAATCAGTTAATTAACCAGAGATAACTATAAATCTATTTTGTTGATAACTTTTCAATACAAATCATGAAATTATAAAACAACAACAAAAATTAATTGTCGCTCCGGGGCGACTTCAATAATTCCAGTGGCGCATTCGCTTTTTCAGCTACAGGAAAACCCGGAGAAACCTGCAGCACCACATCATCTGAATATCTGGATCTGCCAATGTCCTCTCTTTCATAAAACAAAATGTAGGGGATCTCTAAAGTATATTCA
>WOGO01007891.1:0-10904 GCA_015342085.1 Leptinotarsa defecta
CGAAGTACTGGATTCCAAATGGAATGACGTGGTAAGTGTGCTATCGTCCGCAAAGGAATATATTGGATTTTTTTTTTAATAAGTTGTTGATATACAATAAAAAGCGGGTTGGAGACAATATTGATCCCTAGGGAACGCCAGCGTTGATGGTGAAAGTATTCGAGAGATATCCATCGACGGCCACTTGCAGGGAACGTTCTTTTAGGAAGCTGGAGAGCCACAAACAAAAATGATCCGACAAGCCATAGCATCGAATTTTGGCCAGCAAACCCTCATGCCACACACGATCAAAGGCCTCAGAGATATCAAGCGCAACAACACAAATATAGGTGACATACGATAAAAGGTCGCCTGTTGATCGAAAGCCAAATTGATGATCGCTTAATATGTTAAAGCCTTCCAATTATTTAAGGATATGGTGGTATACGGCTTTCTCCATGATTTTTGATATCACTGATATGGTCATTTGAAATATTTTTCTTTACCTTTTTGGTAATAGGTTGAACGCGAGCAGTCTTCCAACATGAAGAAAAAACCGCTTTCTTCTTCTGCAAAATACTGGTGCGAGTCCATTTGCGCACTTTTGAAGTACGGTGACGCCCTGTTGATATTGAGCTGTTTCAAAATTCGCCTGACTAGACATTGTCGGAAAGTAATTTCCGGCTTTGTGGATTTTATTGTAGGAATAGTGGGTGCTGCCTTTCTCAAAGAATCGACTGTGGAGGGGGACGCCAATTCGTTCAACCAGTAGTTTAGCTTTTTCTATGGCTGTTGTTGCAATTGAACCATCCGCTCGTCTCAGTGGTGGAATTGTGGATTTTGTAAAGTTTTGATTAACATCGTCAACTACCGATGAGAAGGATCTAGACCCGTTGGGATTGGCAAGCAGTTCATCCCTAATTCTCTGATTGATAAGTTCTTTGCTTTCATTTGTTTTCATTTGTTCTAAGTTTGCAGCTGTTGCGAGCATTAACAAACCTAGTTCGGTTTTCGGCAATGGAATTTTTGCGCTACTGTCTGTTGGCGAGATTTTTGGAGGTGATAGCTTGCTCGCAAATTTTGTTGAACCAAGTTTTGGCGTTAGAAGTTCGTTTATTATTGAAAAAGAAAACAATGCATCCGTGGATGACAGAATAACTTCCGTGACTTCAAAAGCACAAGTTGATTGATCATTAGAGCTGAAACAAATATCTAGCCAGGAAAAATTTCGGAAATGGTCTTGAAAATCCTTCTACTCAGCAGATCTGTAATTCCAAACTTTGCGTGGCTTAGATTGTCCCCCAAAATTTATCGGTAATTCATTCAACACTGAAATGAGTTTGTGGTCAGAAGATTCCAATGGAAACCTTGTGGTAACTGTGTAAGTTTCTGGATTGGTTGTAAGGTATAGGAATCACACGTTGAAAGGTAAGACCTCGTTAGTCCTCAGCTCGCACAAGTTTCTCAACTTCTGAGAGTTGTCGTTCGTATGGAGGCGACAGCTGATTAACGGAAAAACAGAACAGAAACAGAAAACAGACAGATAGATTCGGAAGACTAGCAAATTCTCCATCATGGTCAGGAATCCTTGTTGGTTCATTTATAATCTGAGTAAGTCCGCTGCTTATTGCGAAAGCCTTAACTTCGCGACCTTATCCGTCGTTGATATTCGAAAATTTGAGCCATTCGATATTGTGGCCATTGAACTCTCTGGATATGGAGATTTCGGCACTGGGATGATTGATTTGCAGAAAGTCATTGATGTTCGCAAGTGAAGAGAATAGCGCCTTGTATTGTGTATCGCTTGGTGTTCGATAAACTCAGCATATGAACATCAAAGCTCTAGGGTTCCAGTATTTTCTTTCGTTAACAGGATATATCCCTTATGATAAAAAGAGATGTTCCAAAGGTACCTCTCAATCGGGAGTGGAAAACATAGGCGGGATTCAAAAAATTGACGTGGTTTGTTGAAGCACTGACTTTGGTTTCTGTGAGTGCAAGAATATGAGGACTGTTCTTTTGCAGATTTTGGTGCACCGAGTTTTTATTTGAGTTGAGTACTCTGATGTTGCAGAAATCGATTTTGAAATTGCTAGTGGGCCTCTTAGCTACTACAGTTACGATGCTATTTCCTTGTGGATTCATGTTAGGAAGACCCTACTGACTTTCAAGAAATAGTGGTTTTCGAATAACTTCTGCAAGATGATACACCTGCAAATCCGATTGGGGAGCTTTCCACCTCCGGAGTATCTTGACCCTAATAGCGCCATCATGCAGATTTTCATCATATTCCCACCCATCGGTTATAATAACAAATCTTTCTAAAAACTCACGGTTAGAATATTTTTCTGAACAATGGGCTCAAGAGGTCTGATGTGAATTAATCGTTCAACTTTTCTCTTCTGTGTCAGACATTTTATACATGACGCCACTAACTTAATAAATGAACATCAGAGTCCAGAAATTTGAATGGTATATAATGAAATCTATGAAAATAAAAGTTTGCAAACATTTTCATAAATAATTCCTCGTAATACATCCTATCACCATAAAGTACCGGTTTTCAATAGTATGCTTCACGAACTATTATCAGAATATACTTTTTAGATATAACTGAGTTGTATCAAAGAAATTGATGTTACTATGGCTACGGTGTAGATATTATTGACTCCATTATTTAAAAAAACTGCAAAAACAAGCATGTGAGATTGACATACTTTGGTGCACACACCAATAATATCGCTCGTTTTTTGAAAAAGAAAGGCTTGGACGTGGCTTACAGAACAAATAAAAATATACTCGAATTCATTGAAACAATAAAGACATAACTTCAGTGTTAGATAGATCAGGAGTATATGGGTTGACTTGTGGTTCTTACCAAAAACCATATATTGGCAAACGGGTAGAACCTTTTTCCAAACAATAAAATAACATAGGAGTGATTTCTTGAATATGAAGATCAATTCCACATTTGAAAACTTTCAAACATTTTTTTGGCAGAGGGCATGAGTTCAATCATGATTATAACTTATTACATTTGAAAGAGAAAATTTTGAAACTCAATCTTTGGGAAAACAGAAAATTTACTGAATGACTGAATAGAATTGAAATCTTTTTCTCTGTTGAATCTATTTTCTAATCTAGGAATTGGTAATTATTTCATTACTTGTCCATTCAATAAGTTGGTGTTATAGTAATTTTTTGATCAGTTTATTCTTAAACTCTGGTGAAATTATTAGTCGTCGAGTAGGTAGGTTATTATATTATATAAAGCAGACTTCATACAATATGCACACACCTGAGAAAGCCATTTTACAGCTTGGCTACGGAACATTCACCGATGCGAATATTCGCGCGGTGTGAACGGCGAAGCGTCTAGCGACTGAAACAAACGCATAGCAATGTACTTATGAAGCCACGCGCAATTACGTTGGACCTCAAGCAGTTGTGGTTCGTTGAAGCCCCTCCGTGTTGTGAGAACAGTTTACTGACAGTTTGGTTGAATTACTCTTGAATATGAAATAACACCCACAAATAAAGAACAGTTCGATTCTTACTATGTGTTGTTTTATTTAATAGACAGCAGGTAACAACGTGTTGTAACTGAAGTGAAAACTGAACTAACTACAATACATAAGTCATAGTATTTATATATGAGAATACTATGCGTAATAGTTGTCATCAAAGAGTATTCTGGAACAAAATATTAGTAAGCAATGATGAATAACATGATGAATTATATCTGAGCACATTCATGCAGATAAAGTTTGGTTTAAAAGCATAGTCATCAATAAACAAAGATAACGTTCGGAATAAAAGATAACGTTCGAAATAAAAGATAACATTCGAAATAATAGAGGTGTCAGCATTTTCCGGGTTTTATCTCTGTGGATAGTCCAGGGAAAGTGGGCAAAAAATGTAATTCCTCCCCTCTCAAGTGGAAGACTAGGGTTGGTCTGGTTGGCTGGTTTGACCATCCATCTCTAAGTCATCTATGGAAGTTTTCTTGTATAGTTGTCTTCTTCGAAGATGCTGGATCAAGTTGTAGGGATAACATGTTTTATAGTAACATGTCACTAAGATGTAAATGGCAAGGCTGACCATTAAACAAATGATAACAATCATCCATACAGGTAATGATTGTCCAGGCATTGACACTTGGGATAAATTAACTTCATGATGAGTATTCATCTTGGAAGTCAGATGTTGGAGTTCTTCTAAGTCCATTTTATTAAGTTTCACTTTGATAGTCCTTGTAGAGAGAGTGGAGATATCCAGTGATGGAAGTTTTATCACTGTCATTGGGGATAATTCGTCGTTTCCATGAATGAATTTTTCTTGATCCACAAGAAAATAACATGATTTTGGAATGATAATGAGGTAGCTTCCAGGTTGTACCTCATGGTGTGTTTCAATGGAACAGCTTTCAGTTAGAATAATATTGGAAATGATGTCTGGTGTCACTTGATTGGCTATGGCTTGGTCTAGGTGTACCATGACGGTTGAACAATTGGTGGCATCATTGTTCAGAATAATTTTTACGATGCAATCCTCTTCTGTTTGAAGTTTGTTCTGGCAATAGCAAGTATCTTCAATTTCAGCACATGGCTCGTCTTGATATTGGTATAGCTCATTTCTCTCATTCAAAATAAGTTAGGGTTTTTGAGGTGAAATGATTTCATTTTGAAGTGGAATAGGATAGATAAAATAGGTTTTATATAGAATGGGACTCAATATTGGAAAATGTATTAAGAAAACAATTTTTTGTTCTGTAAACATTAGTTGGATTCCTAAGAAGGTATAGTAACTATGTTGATTTTTGTTGATGTTGATTGCTATTTGATTTGAAGAATATAACGTATTCATTTTATTTTTAATTGTATTTAAATTTTCCATCGAGAGAAATGTTGGATGAACTCTATGAAAGTCAGCAAATGTTATTGCATTGATAATTTGATTTAGTTGACTTTGGAAATTGATTAAATAATCGATAATTAAATGAAGAACATTTATTTCATTGATTTCTTTCTCAAATTTATTTATTAAATTCATTGTTATAAGTATATTTGATCTGATTTGAAATAATGTTCGATTAGTTTGTACCATGAATTCTTTTGCTATAGATATTTGACTGTTAATTGCCTCTTGTAATAAATGATCGTTTTTATTTAAATGGTTGAGGATTGTATTAATTCTTTCACCATCATCATTATCGAGAGTACCAAATAAACATTTAGACATTTTTCCTCCGAGATTTATCAATCCGCGTTTGGAGATAACATGTGGGTTGATTGTTTGTAGTTGGTGATCAACTTGTGTAGATATTGTATTTGCTTGTTTAAGTAACAAATCTGACTGATAGCTTACATTTTGTTTTTCGTTAATAAAATTTAATTGAAAGTCTAAATTTTGTTTCATCTCTAAAAGTTCTGTAATATTCATATAACTAACAAAAGTATGTTTACTTACAATAATCTTTGTTTCTTTTAAGTTTATGGGTAGAAAAGGATTATTGAGTTTTTGGATTGATGTTTCGCTAAGGTAAGGCAAGATAATAAATGAGAGAATGATGACTAATAGAATCACCTGAAATAATACAAAAAAATAGATTAATATTTTTTACGTTTTTTCAAATTATGTTTTGAAAATTTGGAGTTATCAGTTTTTATTTTATTACCTGTTTGAGCAATGGGATTTATTTTTATAAATTTTGAAGCTAGTTTGTCTCGTGTTTGTTCTTTATGGTATATTTGATCATCTTGGGATATATCCATTGGTTTTGTTCGTTTAGAGTTTATCTTTTGCAATATAATATTTTTTTTTCATTTAGTTTTTTATTAATATCTTTATACGTTTTCTGAAGATTTTCTTTATGATCTTGAACGTATTTTGATATAACATCTTTTTCTGTTCAAATGGATCTTTTGTATTAAAATGTCCAGTAACAATTTCAAAGGGGGTAAATTCGGTTGTTGAATGGATTGAATTATTATAATGTAACAATGAATATTTAACAAGGTTACTTAAATATTCTGCTGGATTTTGTCTAGTCTGAGTTCTTACTTGTTCTAATAGTGTTGAATGAAATCTTTCTATGTAACTATTAGAATTGGGGTTTTTAGGTGTTGTGATATGTACATTTATCTTATGAATTTTACAAAAATCAAGAAAATTTTGATTATTAAATTCTGAAATTCCGTCACAAACAATAGTATGCGGTACGCCATAGTGTGATATGAATGTTAAAAGAGCATCTAATATATTTATTCCATTTATTCCCATTATTGGATAGGCTTGCGCAAATTTTGAAAATGTATCGATTAAAGTGAAGAATTTTTCTTTCGATATTGACAAAACATCAATATGAATTCTTTCAAATGGTTTTGTACCTATTGGAACGGGTAAAAATTCAAATTTATTTGGTTGTCTTTCATATTTTGATTTCTGACAAATGTTACAATTGTTTATATAATTTGTTATGTCTCTATCCATATTTTGCCAATAGTAATTTTTTTTTATGGAGTTTATAGTTGTTTCTATTCCTCTATGTCCGGTTTTATAAACATGGTGATAATTCATTTTATCTAATTTTTTTTTTCTGATGTCACATCAATAACTTTACTGGAACAAATTATCAATTTGGAATTTATTCTAATTAGTTTTTCTTCAATTAATTTCAGAAAATACTTTTCATGTTCTTTGTCTGGAAAGTATAAATAATAAGTAATGTTGTTCACTAAATCATTTACGAATTTTTGTAAATCTTCTTCCATGTATCTTTTTCTGAGATTTATGAAATATCTTTGATTATCAAAAATTTTTTCTCTTATGCAAAGTGGTACGGGTGATGAGTCAGATATTTTTATAATCATTTGATGTTTATAATAATTCAGGGGTTTATCTGCATATGGAAAAGTAAGTAAAGGCATTTCTTCTGCAGAATGAATTGTAGATGTATAATTTTCAGATTCATCAATGAATTCCTCTATAATTTCATCTATATCACCTGGTTCGTTAATAATTGATGCGTTCTCTAATGAATTTCTTGATAGTGCATCTGCAACTATGTTTTCTTTTCCTTTTATATAATCAATTTCATAATCGTATTCAGAGAGTTGTAATTTCCAACGAACTAATTTAGAATTTGGTTCTTTTAAACTATCTAACCATTTTAAGGGTTTATGATCTGTTTTAATTTTAAAATGACGGCCAAAAATGTATGGTCGGAAATATTTCACTGCCCATATTATAGCGTACATTTCTTTTTCAATGACTGAATAATTTATTTCATTTGGATTTAGAGTACGGCTAGCATAGCAAATTGGTTTTCCTTCTTGACATAAAACTGCTCCAATAGCATATTTGCTTGCGTCTGCGGTCAGTGTAAATGTTTTAGAAAAATCTGGATGAATTAAAATAGGATCATTACATAAAAGTTTTTTACAGGTTTCGAAAGCTTCAATGAATTCAGCTGTGTGTTCTACTTTTTTACCTTTTTTTAAACAAAGTGTAAGAGGTTTTGTAATTTTAGCTAAATTGTCAATGAATTTTCTATAAAAACCAATCATTCCTAGAAAACTTTTAATTTCTTTATGTGTTTTAGGAATTGGGAATTTTGTTATTGCTTCAATTTTTCTTGGATTTGGCTTGATTCCGTCAGTTGTTATAATGTGACCTAAAAATTCAGCTTCTTTTTTCAAAAATTCGCTTTCATCTAATTGTATTTTCAAATTATATTTATCAAATTGTTTGAATACTTCTTTAAAGTTTTTGATATGTTCGTCCAAAGTAGAAGAGAAAATGATAACGTCGTCCATGTATACTAAGCATATTCTATTCAGCTGGGATTTTAAAGTTTCATTTATCATTTTTTGAAATGTTGAAGGAGCATTCTTTAATCCAAAGGGCATCCTAAGGAATTCAAAATGTCCTGTTTCTGTTGAAAATGCCGTTTTTTCAATACTATCAGGGTGCATTCTGATTTGATGAAATCCACTAGCTAGATCTAGTGTTGTGAAATATTGGGCTCTACCTAGTTTTTCTAACAAATCATCTATATTTGGGATAGGAAGTCTATCTTGAATAGTTTTTGAATTGAGTTTCCTATAATCGACTACTATACGCCATTTTGGTTTTTTTGAAACAATCCAAATAGGGTTTGACCAAGGGCTAGAACTATTTCTAATAATTCCGTCCTCTAACATTTTTTGAATTTGGTCTTGAACTTTTTTTTTGTGAATTTCTGGGAATCTATAAGATTTGGTATAAACGGGTTCATCATCAGTGGTTCTGATTACATGAGTGGTTTGAGTTGTTACAGATAGGGGTTGATTTGGATATTGAAATATGGTATGAAATTGTTTCCATAATTTAAGTACTTTAAATTTTTCTTCTCCATTGAGATGATCTGATCTTGATAAATTTCCAATTTGTTCAGAATCGGGATATGGATTCGAATTAATTATTACGGTTTTTAAAAGTTCACAATCTATTAAAGGATAAACTTGTAATGGTGATGTCATTTTTACATAAGTATCTGTAATGCTAACATTATGAATTTCCACAATTGCATAACCGTTTTCTACTGTTGTAATACTTTCTGGTATAAAGCAATGTTCATTTATCTCTTTATATGGAATGTAGTATGTTCCATCAACTGTTGCATTAGTTGGTAGCTTTGTTCTTAAAATTTAATTTTCATTCAAACTAATACTATATAAACTATATTCTGAAGGAGAACACTGTTCAACAGGTAGGTTAAATAACCTTCTTGTAAGTTCCAATTAAAACCCATGTTTTTAATATCTTTGAAACTTATTAATCCGTCGAAAAATGGATGAAAATCAAATAAAGTGAATGCAATTTTTTCATTGATTTGAAATTCTGAAAATGCGGGAATGTGAGCTTCATATTTAGCTAACTGTTGTCCGCAAGATGTTTTGATCATATTCGGTTTAATAAATATGTATTCTGAATAATATTCTTTAGCTATAATTAGATTTATTGAAGAAATATGGCTGCCTGAATCGATAAGAAAATTTAATAGTTTATGATGTCCTTCTATTGTTATGAAAGGTAACTTTCTATTGTCACTGCAATTGATTTCTAAGTGGTTTCCTTTCCATAGGCTGTTAAATAAAATTTTCATCTTCAGTTTCTATTATTGGATCTAGTATTTCATCAATTTGATCATTTTCTGATTCCGAGAATGATTGTCCATTAGAATAACTGAATTCAAAATTATTTTCTTCATTTTCTTCATTATCGTGAATTTCTTCAGATCGAAAAGTTGGTCTAGATTGAATTTGGAAAAAATCATTTCTTGGTGGTATATTTTTAGTTACTGTTGACATTGGTGTAGGTCTATGAGATGGAATTTGGTTTTTAGGTTTCCATACATTAGTATTATTAGGTTTAGTATTACCAAAAACTTGCTTGTTTGTAAAGAACTTCTGTGGAACCTGTCTTGGATTCACTTGAATGGGTTGACTTGGAAAAGTCTTGTTTTGAGGTGTATGAAATTGGTATTGAGGGTTTTTGCTGTGATTGGTTTTGAATTTGAAATTGTTGATTAGGAGTTTGATAATGTTGGTGACTTTGGGGTTGTGAATAATTTTGTTTTGGTGCCATTGGTGTTTTAAAATTTGGAGATGGGATTTGTTGAGTATTATTTCTTTTTCCATTATTGACTAATGAAAGAAAATTTTCTTCTTCAATGACGTGTGTCAATGCTTCTTCTAAACAAGTTGGGTTTTTTAATCTAACACCCATTTGAATTAATAGTGGCAAATGTTTCAAAAATGTGACCAAAATTAATTGGTCAATGTTACTAATTTGGGCAATTTTTCCTGATTGTGTTAAATTTGGATCATTGTTTATAGAAGAAAAAATTAAACTTCTAGTATATTGACATCTAACACCAAAATTGTAAGAATTTTCTTTTGAGTAGGGTTTCAAACTGTATAATTCTTGTAGTAAACATGTGAAAGATCTCTGATCGGCAAATGAAAGTTTTAGTAAATCTTTAATTTGATTCCATGTATTTAATTCTGTTCTAATGGAGACTAAGGTGAGTGCTTTTCCTCTCAATTTTCCGATAATTGCTCTCAAAATAAGTTTTTTTATAGCTTCAGATTCATTATTATATTGCATAAACATTTCATTGCCAACTGAAATGAAATTATTCAACTCACATGCATTTCCATCAAAAGTTGGAATTATATCTAAAAATAGTCTTAGTTGTTGATAATTTGTGTCAACCATTGTTACGTTTGGTGTATTTGAAGTTGTTTCAGAAATATTTAAAGTTGATAAATCTTGAGTTATTGAGTCTAAATCTGGATAAAAAGTATTTATATTTTCTTCTTCAGAAATAGAACTAGATTCGTTAAAAATTTGTTTTATTTGCTGTCTTAATTCTTTGTTTTTGTTTGCGAGATTTTGCAAATTACGAAACATAAAATAATAGTTACTATAATTCGCTAGAAACTAACTGAGTTAAAACAAAATAAGGAGTAAATATATAGGATATGAAATGTAGGGAATGAGAATGAGAGACTCACTTTGTGTGTGTGGTATGTGTATCTCTTGGGTTGTCTGCTTTCTGCTTTGTTTTTCTGTTTGTCGAACCAGTCCAGGGACAATCGGTCGTCCAGAAAGGTTGTTAGCTTCTTCTTGAATATCCAGTCCAAGAATCTGCCCTGTGTGTCGAGAGAGAATATCCAGTCCTCTTCGGTACACTGTGGTTGTTGGTGGTGCTCCTGTTGAAGATTTGGTAATCACCAGGCAATTGGTTTTCTTGTTGCCTGTACAGGTATCCGTACGACTGCGCCAATTACGTTGGACCTCAAGCAGTTGTGGTTCGTTGAAGCCCCTCCGTGTTGTGAGAACAGTTTACTGACAGTTTGGTTGAATTACTCTTGAAT
>WOGO01007892.1:0-10904 GCA_015342085.1 Leptinotarsa defecta
AGATTATCAGCATTTATAAAAGTTCATGTTTGGTAAAAAAAATATCGAAATTAATTTATATCTTCTAAACGGTAATAGATAGGTATAGGAAAATAGTGTATGAATTTGCTGACAAAGTGATAATGAATCATAATATGATATTGTATACGGCGTGTAGAAGCGGCAACGCCGCTTCGTCTAAAATATTTTAGGCGTGTAGGTCATATTGACTTATGCATATTGTGGAATTTTCAGGTTAATCCGTTGAATATTTTGCCACGCTTTTATTAGCTTATGTATGTTTATTTGTTTTTTTGTAATTCTCAAGCTCGGGAACTGTATTTGACAGAATTATCGACGTTATTGCTTGATCTATTCGCGGGCGAATGGCGCTGTACGTAACGTCCTTAATATAATTCGAACTCGCTTTACATGTATTTCTTCATTTGAAAAAAATATGTTTTCATTAACACGCACGCCTGCTGCCTTATTTGTAACCCTCCTTTGCGCGCTTGCTGCCTTGGGCTTGGTAGCCGATTTTCAGATTTCCTCTCCGGAATCGGAAAATATCAATGGTCATTTTTTCAAACAATATACGGCTTATATCATAAGAAACTGAAAAATGAAAAATAAATATCGTTTAAAAAACTGAAAAGCACGCTTTTGAAGAACATCGAAGTAAAAATTTAAAAATACTTTTTTTAAACAAGCTTAAAACAATAACGAACGAAAAATAATAGTATTATCGTGAAAAAAGCGTGGACGCTTTGTGCCATTTTTTTTATATCAAGCGCCCTTTGCTTTTTTCATAATAATACTAGTATTTTTCGTTCGTTATTATTTTAAGCTTATTTAAAAAATATATTTTCAACTTTTTAGCTTTTAGTTTTTATATTTTTAGTTCGATGTTCTTTGAAAGCGTGTTTTTTAGTTTTTTAAACTATATTCATTCCAATGTCACTAAAGTAATTTTGATCTTTCAGAATCAACATTCCAATGTTGATTTCAGTCATTTTTCCAGTGTATACACTTTTGCAAATGCAATTACTTTGTTAAAATAATGCGAACATCTCAGATCCTGTGAACAAATTACCACACTTCTGCTCGTCAAACTACCTTGCCAACAACTTTGTAAATATTTTATTTTGGATGTTCGTTAACATCACTAATCAAGCCATTTCACACTTCGAAAGCGGCATGGAAAAGTTTCACGGTCGACTGCAGCAACTCCGTAAAAAACACACTCTATTAGCAAATTTGGTTTATGAACGCTGCACTGGATTCATGACGGAAAACTGAAAAGTTCAGGTACAAATTTCAATTTTCATCTCTTTTGTCAGCATTGTATGCCTTGGATAATCTAATGATATATCAATTTGTTTGACTGAGTTTCCATTATTTGGTAAAACCATTATTTAATTTTGTTATACTGGAATGTTCGCCAAACGTTATATTTTTTTTGCGCGATGGCTATCACAAAGTATTCAGTGATTAACCCTATTATGTGGAAAAATATAGAATACCAATCGGAATACCTTTTGGTTATTGATATTTCAATATATATTCCATCCAAAAACGTTTCATTCATCACCGATATGTCTTTACTCTGTCCGTGCGGTCATCAAAGTGAAACTTTCAACTTTGAGCTCCTCGTACATAACTTTAAGAACACCCGTAAAATTTAATAATTACATTTCAAACTCTTTTAACCACATATCTGTCTATCTGTCTGTTCAAAATATGTTTTTCCGTTAGCCAGCTGTCGCACCCCTACGAACGACAACCTCAGAAGTCGAAACTTGTGCGATATAAGGATTAACGAGGTCTTACTTTTTAACGTGTGATTCCTAACACGGGTTGGACGATAGCAAGTGAAAATCGATCGTTCAGACTAGGGCTTGAACCACCGACCAACACGGCAGTCAATTCGAGTGAATGAACAAAGCACCCGCGTTGAACCGACTGGCTACTGACCGCCAACATATTTTTAGTATGTTCGACTAGTCATGTTCAACTCACAGAGACAGACTCATATTGAAGTGGAACTTTCTATTTGGAATGAGCCCTAGAAAAATGTATTCGAAGGACTCTACAGTGGGTATAAAAAATATAAATGATATGAACAAAACAATCGAGGAAAAATAAGGTATTCCGGTTTCTTGTCAATAACATCAAAACTATCGATACTTGAAAAATGAAACAAAAATATTCTCAAAAGAGAAAAAAATTCCACATAAATAACATTCTCGGAAATTCACCTTCGTTATTTATAATTTTAATTGAACGCTGAAAATATTGCTCCGCACACCTGTTTTACCGCTGAAAAGAGCGATACATCGAAAATAATTTTTTACAACTTTGAATGTTTATTCAAAAATTTAAAAAATCATGATTTATTCAAAACATTACAAAGAATAAGCTCCGATTGGGAGTATATTTATTTTGCACGATGTCATGCTTCTGTTAACTAATTAATCATTATCGGATCTCTGCTGTGAATAATAATTTGAATAATAGTTTGAATAATGAACCTGAAATAATTTCGCTTCGGGAAGCTCTTCTGCTCAAAAAGGTTAGGGTATCAAAATTCAAAACTGTTTTTAATTTTATTCATTAAATTTTTCAGATGAAAAATATTATACATATCAAAGAAAAGAGGGTAAAATTATTTTTTTTATTAAAAGGTTACTTTATTAACAAATGACATTAATTGACCGCGACTGTTGTTTTTTTACGTCATTTGTTCATAAACAAATAGAGAAATATAAAAGTATGAAATTTTTTTCTGCAATTCTGTTATAATACATAAATAATGTAAAAAAAATACTCAATTTTTTTTCAGTTGGTAATGTTTTTTTCAAACTTACATACTTTAAATAATTAATCAGGAAAAACAATTTCTTATGAAAATAATCATCTGTGTTCCTTTACACGATTTGAAAAATTCTAATGAAAATTTAATTGTTTATTTACAAAAAATTGTTAAAAACAATTTAGGATTATTCTTATAATTTTTCTAGAAGTAAATGCAATTCTGAGAACAGTTATATGCACAAAATATAAAAAAACACTATTTTTATATAACACGACAGCAGTTACGTGATTTTTTTGTAACAAACGGATGTAACAATTAGAGATACGATGATCGACATTCAGGTCTTTTTCACAGGATACATTACTATTGTTACTACTCATGATCAATTATTTATAATAAACATTCGTTTATAAAAATAAGGTACTTTTTTGAAATTTTGTTATTACGTTGTTATGACGTATAACTTATTAAATAATGAAAATACGGCGATGGACTTCAGAAACAATTTTATTCACAGATAAAATATCTTAAAGTTATCATTTATTTATCTCCGTCTCTCTAGTTGTCAAATAATATACCAGTTTTCGTTAATAATTGTCCGACTTCTGTTGAATTTTTTTGAAGTTCAATCAATATTTCTGTCAATTATTCATAATTTGTGATGTTTTATATCATTTTCAATGTTTTTAGACCATATTACTATTGTTTTTCTTAGACAGAGATTTCATACACGCGGTGCAAACCGCATTGAAATCAATCGGGTCCCAGAACTTTGCTGCTTGGATCAGATCTTTCCTGCACTGAAGAGAGGTAATACCTCAAAACCGGTATGTAGGTGATTTACTCGAATAATTTCCACGTAGTCCTGCTGCTGGTTGAACAAGAAACATCTGCGACACTAACCTCTGTGAGGTATCTTGCATTATGTACATGTCGGATATAATTCAATATCCAGCGTGGTATTAACTGGGAAAGTAGTTCTTTTCCGGCAGGAATCTACGGAGTAGGTAGTTGGGAGAGATGAATATTTCGAGATTTTATTATTCGAGATATTATTCATAAAATTATAAATTATTCAACGTTCTCATTCAAGGAAATTACTGCATAGCGACTCGCAAGTTGCGGTTTTTGTGAAACCCTTATACTGAAAATTTTACTGTGAATTGTATTAGTTGATATTTATACATAATATATAAAAATCATCATTGAAATGTAAAATTTTTTAAAAGTATGAAATTTTTTTATACACAGAAATTTATGATGAAAAAAAAATTGTAATAACTCTTCTTATTGTACTATTGATAGTTCCCTTAAGTTGAAAATATTTTTCAACATTCAGTCCTGAAATTGAAATTTGATATTTCTTTGGCTGATTTCATGAGAGTTATTTCATGCAGTTGATTCTCGTCGTTCGACCAGTAGTAGGACTGAAATCAATCGAATAATCACCTAGTTTCGGAGTATTACTTTTTTTTTAATACAGGACAGAGTCAACAAAACCAGCAGTGTATCTGGAACTCGACAGACTTTATAAAAGCTCTACTGCATTTACGAAACCTCCGCCTCAGACAGGATCTGTTTTAATTACAATAAAGGGGAAAACGCATCTCGTGTAACAAAACTTGATTTAAATGAAAAGAATTAATTGTGTTGAGTGGATCGGAGGGAAATACAGAAGTATTGTAGAAATGAATGAATTAACACTCATTTAGATCTCGTAAATCATTGTCAATTATTTTCTTGGCTAATATTATGACGGACATGTCTGTCTGTCGAATTACATTCGAGAGACATCCTCACAGAGGAAATTCTTGCAGTCATGAGAAAACTTGCACAAATATATGTTGGATATAATTAAATGTTCGTCATAGTATTAGCCGTGAAAGTAGTTCTTCGCGGCACGATAGATGAACTGCTTACTTAACGATTTTTTATGGTCAGTAAAATTCAGGAAGTCAGCAATAGAATAAAATATTTGAAATTTGTGTAAGAGTCGATCAGTGATTTTTTTATATTTAAAGATTTCATTGAAAAAAATTGTAATGTACTAATACCTAAAAATAATTCGGAAGGTCCTAGGTAGCACTCATCACACCACTCGCCTCAGCAATCTACGGTTTTGATCAAATAAAAAAATAACAAAATAGTTGGGCGTAGCGTAACCTAAGTATGTGAATACCACGTCCAATGATTTTATTATTTTTTATATGATGAATACCCTAGATTGCTGAGGTGAGCGGATATCTTGGATTTACAATAACACAGAATTTATTGAATTGTATTGTCAAAAACTACATGTGTGTACCAAATATCAGATCAATCTGTCAACAGGAAGGGGATCAAACTTCAATTGCTACGTATGACCCAAACAAACAGAGCAAACTAAAAAAACCGTTCAAGAATATACTACTTATCGATATTTGAGTAATGGGAGTAGTCAATAATTATCGTGACAAAAATGTAGATATCACTCTGAAATGCTATTCATACTAATATAACGCCATTAAATTTCCAATCGCTGCAGTGACGATCCTTTCACATAAAATTAACGAGCGCTGAAAATAATGAGTGAAGGAATTGAATTCTCGCCAACCAAATCAATCATGCGTTATCTATCTCATCAAAAGTGATGTAACGTCGGACATGACGAACTAAAACCTGGTATTAGGTTAATAAAGTATTTAATTACCGCCGTGCCGGTTATATTATGTAATGGAACAGCAAATCATTCAGTGATTTACTGATTTAGTAATTGACTTTCTATAGACCGTTCAACACCAAATTTAGGTTTATAATTTGCCAGAGTGCTGATCGATCCATATCCAGTGCATCCATAAAGTAATCAGCTAGATGAACATTATTATTAAAAACTCCCGAAACAACCCAATAAACATTTTTTTCTTTATGCTTTGAAGAGACGTATTACTTCTATTTTGGAAATAAGGGATAGCACCATAATGCCGTTTCCATAATACATTTCTTTCGTGGCGATAAGTTTTAATGTCCGACGTTGTATAAACTTCTTGGAGAGGACGTACAAAATAAGACGGAAATTTATAGCATGGTGAAGAGCTTCATATTACCATCATGAAAAATAAATATGGAAATGAAAAGATACATCATTACACACATGTCATTAACTTACATTACCACACCTTACTCACATATTAACATTGTACACAACTTGCAATGCGAACAACCGATGAAAGTTATTTGAAAAACAAACTCCGCTATATCATGAACCCACGAGTTACTTATTACGGAGCAAACGCTAAACCACCTACACCACAGACCACAGATGATCTCATATACGATATGTTTGTGATGCAATATGTATTACTGAATATATACATATTGCTTATTGTAAATAAAAATAATTGGTCTTTTTTACATTGTTGAAATTCCGTCTTTCATATGGCCTTGAAACCACGTTTTTGGATGCATCTCATTAGTACGGACTATATAAAATGATTTGAAATGTCTGAAAGAATCAATAAAATTGAAAAGATTAGCAAAAAAACTAACAAAAACTGAAATGGCAATGATATAAAACACAAGCCCAAAACGAAAATTAAACAATTACCAAGAAATGAAAATTAAAATTGAAAGATTTCAAGCCAAGTTACTTCACGACGTTCCGATTGTTCCACAATCGTCTTCGGGTGATGACTGGACTATTCCTTCGGAAGCTGACTATTTATAGGACATTCCAATGCTTTCACCTATCCCCTCTTCCCTCTCTACGCTTAATCGGTTCTAGCGGGAGCTGACCGTCTGTAGCGAGTTGGCCGTTTTCCGCTTGATTACGAATTTCCATATGTTGCGTATCTCTACGCAAGCTTGGCTAAGTGCGCTATTGGACAACATATAAGCGGCTTCTTTGAATTTTCTCCTTAGCCAGTGTTCCCCTTGTGGATGATTTTAACTTTAGACCACTTCGATGTTATGTTGATGAGTCCAAATATGCTCTACTATTCCTGAATTGCTGGTTTCTCCTCGCTGTGTGTGTTTCTGCAATGTGGACTTTCAATGTCCTCTTAGTTTCACCTATGTAGGTTTCTCCGCACTCGTAGGGTATCTGGTTAATGAAATTCTTGGAATCGCAGTCCGCGTTTGTTGGCCTGGTTTTCGTGAGGCTGCTCTGGATAGTGTTCCCAGATCTAAATCAGGTTCTGATGTTATACTTGAAACCAATTCTTCTTATCCTTTCCGACAATCTTCTGATGTAGGGAAGTACAAGTACTGGTTGTGACGGCTTCCATTTCTTGTTAGGCTCTTGCTGTCTTCTAGCCAAAATTTGTTCCATTACTTTGGAGTAACCATTCCGTTGAAGGTCATTTTTGATGAAGCCTAGTTTCTTCCCGAAATCTTTCTTCGTATTACAGAGCCCGAAAGCACGGTCTTATAGGTCTTATAGAGTCTTGATGATTTCTCTCTTAGTCGATTGATGGTGGTTGTATTCCTGGTTCAGATACTGTCCTGTGTGAATGGGTTTCCGGTATACAGATGTTTCCCATTTAGTGTCGTTCCTCTTCACCAATACGTCTAAGAATGACAATTCTTTGTGGACTCCCTTCTCCATTGTGAAAGTGATGGAAGGTCTCACGTTGTTGATTTGCTTCAGGAAGGTGTTTAGTTCTGTATTCCCATGTCGTCAATGTATCTTAATCAGACTCGGGGCTTTTTGTGGGCTTCTTCTTCGAAATCACAGAGCATGATCAACTAATCGACGTGGAAAGCATCTACACCAACGTTCCTGTCGATGAAGCACTTCAAATCATACAGAAGAAGCTATTCGAAGACGGGGACCTGAAAAATAGAACGTTATCGTGGAATTACTAGGATGCTGTATACGAAACTGCTATTTCCAACTGAAGGACGAATTTTTGTTTGCAAGATGAGGGAATGCCAATGGGATCGCCACTTTCACCGGTTATAGCCAAAATATATATGGAGTAGTTTGAAACTCTCGCCATTGAAGAAGCCCACAAGAAGCCCCGACTTTAGTTGTTTTAGTAGTTCAGTTTCGTGAACAGGTGGTACGTGTATCGGTTGATAATTTCAATAGAAGCAACTTGTATAACGTAAAAATTCGTCTCAAATTCCTTGACAGTTGTCAACAATGGTATTGGGATGTTCGAAATATTCTGCTGAAAAAAATCAAAATGGTTTATTGAAAATGTGTTGCCAATAAATTGGCCGACCCCGATTGTATCAGCAGCAATAATCTAATATTTTGTTTTTTACATGGATATAGCCTACGCACAGGTTTATCTTTCTGTGGGAACTATATTCATTTGTCGTTAACTAAGATTATTGTGTATTTCAAATTGAATTGTGAATAAATATTATTATTATCATTATTATCATGTAGCAACAAAAACAACATAGAATATTCATGTCTTCGTGAATATCTGATGAAGCTGCAATAATAAATGTCTTCGAACCGGATATAATTACGTCAGGACAGAAAATTTCACTTTCTGCTTTGATAATTTTGTCGGGGTAGAAATGGACACCAATAAGTCTTGGCACAACCGTGTTTCTGGAATTGCAAAGGCTGCTTCTCCAAACTTCGGAATACTGTACCAATCCAGAAAACTGTACACACCTCAGCGAATTTTGATGCTTTATAAAGCTCAGATCAGACCTTTTTTGAAGTATTGTTTTCATGTATAGAACTCCGCCCCTAAGCATACCCTAAATGATGCCTCTTTTCAGGGTATCCTCAGGAGCAGAGATCCATACATGAGAACATAACTCCAAAGAAGGTCTGATATGAGCTTTATAAAGCATTTAAAGTGTCTGAGGTGTGAACAGTTTTCTGATTTGGAACAATGTTCTACGGTTTTGAGAAGCAGCCTTTGCAATTTCAGCAACGTGGTTGTGTCAAGACATTATGTTGTCCATTTCAACTCCTAACAAACTTATCAAAGCAGAAAGCGGAATTGTGTCTGGGAGACGAATATCACTAGCAAACCTTTATAGTCTGGAACATCGAAGAAAGTATGGAGATTTTCGTGACAGGTTGGAGTCTGGCTCCCTTACCCTTTTGACTGATGTTTGTCAGAGGGAAGGTTGGAGATTTGTTTCTCTTTCATAGATACTTTCACGGGAGGTGTTCAAGTAACTTGGCACATTTGATTCCACCAAGACCGGTACATATCAGAAATACCCGACGGACTGTGGCTACTCATCGTTTTGAGGTTCAAATCAGTACACATCGAACTTCACTGCTTGAGAACTCTTTAATATGGAAAACTGCGTTTATGTGGTATGTGGGAGTATAAAAGTTGACATGAGTCAACTTTTATACTCCCAACCTATCTGGCACTGAAGTTTTGTTTTTATTGTTTTTCATCAAGTATCGGCCAGTTACATCATATAAAACATATTTGATTTACTTTTTCAGAATAGGAATTACATGTTGAAAGATAATACCACCTTAATTCTTAGCTCGCCCCAAGATTCAAATTTTTAGGATCAGCTTTCGTAGGGGGTGACGGCGGGTTAACAAAAAACAACATCTCAACACAGATATATTCTTGTCTACTTCAGAGTATTTGACACGACTAGATTTCCTTGTGCCGTATGATTTTGTATATATGCCACTTGACAACTCATTCACATAATTTAATGAAATTCAATATGGTTCTAATAAAGTTTCTTTAATATCATATCATCATGTACACTATGATGTACACATTTCCTGTACACCATATTGGGAAAATTTACATGAAAACGATATTTTCCCTCCAAGGCGATACGGAGATCGAAATTTACGTTATTCCTATACTTCCTAAATCTTCAACCGCAACTCGGTTGTTTCCAGAAGAAATTCCATTTATAGCGAAATTCCCAAGTTTCATGTACAGTAAAATGCACCAGAGTAAATATTTCACGTTCTTATCGAACCCTATCATCTCCGGTTTCCATACATTTTCACTTCACACACGCGAAGGTCTGTTTCCAGCGTATAATGTGCAAGCTCAGTGTAGAACATTCATTTATCAGATGTATTCGTCAGTTCAACGACTTCATAAAACACGAAACAATGAATGTCTGTGGAGAGAAGTATAATTACCTGGCTCGACAATTACCTCGACGTTCTTGTTTTTAGGCACCGTGTTATTACATGGTACTTCAACGATTCCGACAAAAAATGAAACAGTTGCATTCTCAATCTGAAACGTTTGTTTGCTAAACAACGCAAAAAACATATAAAAATGAAACGGCTGGAGTGAGGCAACTGGCTACGCAAAGTTAAGAGGTCGCCATTTTCACATATGAAAAATATTTGTTAAGTGAATTGCAAAACTCAGAATTAATCATCCGGTAATGCTGCCGATGGTCGCAAGAGGCAATCCTCAGGGGGAAGTTTTATTCCCACTGTTAGGCTGCGGATACAACGGAGCGCCGACCATCGCTCCGACCATATCATCGCACCATAGCACCCTCGACCCTCGCTCCGACCCACTCGCCTAGTGGTCAGATCGACGCTCGAAACATCGCATTTTTGCACCAGTTTGGTGTGAACAAGCGTCGCATAAACATGAATTTCTAGATATCCTCTTCATCAGATAAGGAAGGTATTATATTCTGAATTCTAGTGCTGAAAAATTCTACCTATATCAAAGATATCTAAATACGAAAATACATCCCCTAAACAAAAAAACGCATGTCGTATGGAGAATTTCATCATCTGTATAAAGATTTACGAAAAGATCCTGTCCGTTTTCTTGACTATATGAGAATGAAAATAGAAACTTTTGATTATTTTTTAAACGAATTTGAAGATAAACTAAAAAAAAAATTACCAGAATTGCCATTGTCAACCAATTGGATCTGAAGAAAGACTCATGGTAACTTTAAGGTAAGTTAATAAAAAATATTTATTTAAATACCCAAATATAGTGAACAACATTTTTTTTATTTCAAATATATAAAACAAAGCGTTAAACATGTTTTTACCTAAAATATATGAAACTCAACGTTAAACATTTCTTTAACCGTTTTTTCTAATACGAATATAGGTCTAGGATTATTGTACTCTGCTGGGTATGTTGCTCGGTTGCCAGGGTTGTAGAATTTATTTTCTGGAAAATAAGTC
>WOGO01007893.1:0-10903 GCA_015342085.1 Leptinotarsa defecta
TGATCTCTCTCGTAAGTATCCGTGTTGGTTATTGCTAATTATATTACATTTATATAGAAAATTTGTAATGTTATTACACATAGCTAGCTCAAATAATATTGAAAAACTTGGTTGAATATTTATAGATCATTTATTCATCCCCCTTTTTATAAATAGGTTTCACTTGGGATAGTTTCAGTCTTGAAGTAAAGCTTGTGAATGTTTGAATGCACAATATTGAATGTACAATTTTCTCTTATGCGAGCCCAGTGCATCTGGAAAAATAAAAAAAAAACCAGCACTTTCTACAAATTTTATCATGTATCTTCTATTTGGCCATATAAGTTACAAAAAGTTCTGTTGATTGTTATGAGAATTGAATTCTATACAAAATATGCTCGTTAATTTTGTTCACCGTAAATATGCACTTTTGAATTAAAATTTTTCAAACAGGTAATTTTAGAACGCTTCACTTCACTAAAAGCGTATTTTAGAAGTATCAAGGTGAAAATCATATCCTTGTATCCCTGTATACTGGCAATGAACAACAGTGGTTGGGTTCCATTCATCACAACAAATTTAAGACCAATACGACTAAGCTCAATCTGCCTAAACTCACTCCAGCTTCTAACGCAGCATATTTTCACTTTCTAAGGACATACCATCAGGTCATTGAATAGATGTAGATGATCAAAGACCCGATCAAGTGGAAAGGGTATCAAATAACTCGGGGAATGAATTCCATCTGGATGCTTTCACCTACCCCAAACTTGATCAAGACCATTTCGTGCTGATGCAGGTGCTGCACGTGCACGTGCTGATGAAAAAATGTGGTTGCAGAAAAGTGGGTTTGGTTTTCTCCACACTTATACTAACAACGAATGTGAAAATAGAAATTGGATTATGTCGACAAAGAAACGATGCTGCTCTTGATACAGAGCCGCCAAACCTCACGAAACAAGCGAAGCACATATAAACTTGTTTTCTTTCAGTTTTGACCTTTTTGCAAATTATGTGCTAGCCATATCTGATGATATGAATGAGATCACATCGAAGAAGAAGACCATGCTGATCTAGATCTAGAGCCGCTAGTTGAAGAAAGGTTATCAAACCCTACGAAATGAGCGAGGCGCATATAAATTAGTTTTCTTCCAGTTCAAGCAAATTTTGTGCTGCCCAAGAATGTGTAAATGGAAATGAAATCATGTCCGGTATGTTAACAATGCTGATCTAGATCTAGTGCCGCTATTTGACGAAAAAGAAGACCCTTCAAGCCTTACAAAGATATGAGCGAGAAATTAAAGAACATCACAAATTTTCTCCTGTTTTTTTAATGGCGGCAGGAACATTTTACTTCTCTACACTAATCCACTACCCTAGACAACATATCTGGAATTGAGAACTATCGGAGCTTTTTAAGTATGAACTCCTCTACTAAATGGAATAGTGGGAGGACTATCAGAATCAATCGTTTTTATTGAAATTTTTATGACATTTCGTTTGAAAACTGGCTTATTCTTGAAAAAATTGAAATGCTGCATGAAAAGTCAGATGAATCTTCCTGGCAGAAAGTAAACGAGGTTTCGAAAAAACATAGGCCATTCGAATGCCTGAAAAATATAGTTGACTTCAACACAGAATGAATATCAAAAATATTTCAATTTCACAAAACTTTTTTTGTTAGAACTAACAATCTACTTCTGCAAACATAATTGAAAGATGTAGACTAACTTCTTCAATTTGAAATTTCGCACAGATGCTTTGAATCAATGACCAAATATTACCAGGTACCAAAAATTCAATGAAAGAAAATGAAGTGTACTAGAAATATTGTTTCGGTAGAAGGTTCTAGAACGATAAGGATAAAGCCTATCCATCTCAAATTCATAGAAAAATCAAATAATTGATAGTAAACGATACCTACCTTCTACTTTTGAGTGCAAAATTCGTGTTCTCTGTATCTGTAGAGTAGGGAGAGTGAGTGTAAGTCCACAGTACTTAGGCCACATGTGACACATTATATATCCTCCCAAGGAGTTGTCCTCCTAGGTCATCGTCCATCCTGTCCTTTCCAGGAAGGTGGTTAGGTCTTTGAGAGACATCTACTTTATATCGGCAGGTGTAGGCCAGTCTTGGCCTCTCATTGACGATAACTCCGGACATTCGCATAGGACATGCTTGACAGTTTCATTTTTCTGTTCAGACATCCTGCATAGAGGTGTGCCCACTTACCCCATATTGTGGAGGTAAAACTCGTGTTTTGTCAAAGTCGCGTTGCTTGTGCAAAAGTAGCGATTCACGTTGGATTTAAATCGCTGGCGATCAAATTCATTCGGAAAAACGTTCTCAGGGAGTTTATTTCAGATAAACGCAGTTCTCCAAATGAAAGAGTACTCAAACAGTGAAGTTTGAGTACTCTTTCAGTCCGTCGCTTATTTCTGATATGTACCGCTCATGGTGGAATCAAATGTGCCAAGTCACTTGAACACCTCTCGTGAAAGTATTTATTAAACCGAGACAAATCTCTAACTTTGCTTCGATGTTCCAGACTATCAAGGATGCAAATGATGCACTGTTTGGAACCTGTGCAGTAATGAATATTACCTACTGGAGTTTTATCCCAACACCAAATAGTTATTTCAACACCTCGACACTCGTTTCGATCGCCAAGTGATCATCTTCAAGAGGAATATTAAACTGTTTTATCAGCGGAGCTCCATACATGAGTATAATACTGAGGTTTGTACAGTTTTTTAAGAAACATCTTATTGCAGCTTTCTCGCATATGAGAATTCAATAAATTTTTATTTAAAGCAATTACGAGTATATTTCTTTAAATTTCTCGATCAACAGTATTTGGAAAGGAATAAATTTGAAAACATTGAACATCCTTTGATTTCAGAGGGTTCTTTCATTTACTTGCATGACATAAGCTGAATTCAATTGAAATTAAATGAAATGAACTGTACACACTCTAAATTTGGTAGTGAATTCATTATTTTTGATAATATCGAATGAAAGTAATTTTTCGTCGACCTTTTTTGGGTATATTCACCTTCGCCAATCTGAAAAATACGAACTTTATATTCCTTTGACATCTGTCGAAGAAGTTGAGAAATAAAAATCAGCAATCAGCAATAGAATGCATATATATTTGAATTTTTTCATCTCTGAAGACGGAGACAGATTCTGGCCTCCGAAACGTTAAGATTAATATTGTATCATTTCTTAGATATTAGTTGATAGTTAAAATTATTGAATACAAGTTACATTTTTCTTTGTGAAAAGTACTTTGATTTCACGCAGTAACTGTTTGGGGTAAACTAAATAGTTTACCGTTTCTACACCAGTATGAAGTTCTCCTTTATAATTTCCATATTGTTCATATTGTGGAAGGTGAAAATACCCAAATAAGTTCGATAATAAATATTAATAATAGTATTGAACGTATGATCAACTTAATAATTTATACTAATAATGACCCATTTTATTATAAAGACACTAATTTCACCAAAGCCGTACCAGAATTCACAACCCATGCATACTGAAATCACTTTTCGAAAAAGAAAATATTGGCAAATTTTCTCCAATTCTGTTATTGTTTTTACTTTTCCAAGATTTTCAGTGCACAAACTACAAGTGACGACATAAAGCTGAAACCAATATTGTTCTCCAAGATCAAACACATTCCAAAGAGTTTTTGAAGTTTGCTAACGGGAAAAAATATTAGCAAGATCATAAATGTTTATCTAGAAGCCACTTCCCGTACCCCAACAGGCTAGTACATCTCTGCTGCTAGTTCTACCCTTCCTTATAGTAACACTGCTAATTATTTCGCACCTCCAATCCAACTTTACAATTTAACAATCTGTTGCCTAAACAATAGGTATTGTGTGTCGGTAACGTTTCAATTTTCACTTGATAATGGATTTAGCCGAGACTTGGCTCGTGTCTTTGCCAAGAACTAGCCACCGTGATACTTTTGTTATATTTGCCGGTGGTAATTGTCTCTTAATTGGATGCGAGTTTTTGTTTCACAGATGTATCAACTTCGGTGAATGAAACCGCATAGAAATTGTGTGTCGTATGGTGGAATTTCCATTGTAGAAATCGAAATAGCGGTAGAGACAATTGAAACTGCGAGGAGTTGCTTGTGACAAAAAATATATTTCAACTCACAGTAGTAATGGTCAGTACGAGGGTAGTGCGAAAAGTTTCCGACCTCAACATGAAAACAGCAGCACTCGTAAATGAAAGTTAGTGAATTTTGTTGTTCATCTATTGAAAGTTACTCACCAAAATTTCAGCCATTTTGGACGCACAGTTGTTATGTAACAGTAATTTGAGTGAATTGATGTGAGTGTTTTTGTAAAAAAACTGCAACTTCCGACGAAAACATCGCCAAAATTCACCAAATGCCGCTAGACGACGCCGAATTAAAGTGATAGAGATAGCAGATGTTATGAACATGTCAAAAGAACGTGTTTGTCACATATCAAATCAACATTTAGCCATAAGAAAGCTGTCCGCGCATTGAGTGCCGCGTTTGCTCACTTTAGATAGAAAACGTATTCGAATGAATATTTCCAACCCTCTGTTGGTACAGTTTAGGCGCAACAAATCTAAGTTTTGGCGCCGATTAATTACTGTAGATGAAACTTGAATATAATAGAATAGAATAGTTCATTAACTACAGTCCATCTTCATGTTTGTAGTAAGTCAAGTGTATAGGATTCCTTAAATAAACATATAAAACAAAAAAGTAAATTTTAAAACTGTAAAAATATTAGGCAACGCAGGGGTTGCTTACGTACATATATAAACAAATAAATATCTATGATATGATAATAGAGCTTCAGAGTACAATCGATACCGGTGAGAATGTTTCATCTAGAGTAGACAGAGCTGAAGTGAACTTGTCTAAAATGATCGCAGTATTCTGAGACTGAGTAAAAACATTGGTTGAGTAGCATTTCCTTGATGGCTCATTTGAATTTGATGATACTAAGGTCTTTAAAGTTATTTCGCAGAGAGTTGAAAGGATTGTAATCAACATAATTCATTTTTGAACTTGTCAAACGATAACGGCATGTTCTTACCTTGTCCGCATTTCTCGTGAAGCGTAGGTGTATGTCAGACTGTTTCTCTAGCAACTGAGCATTTTTTCTGATTTCTAGTAGCGTCTGATAAATATTTGATGTTGGCAACGGCATGATACGTACTTTTTTGAATAATGGTCTACAGTGCTCCCGGAAACCTGCACTTGCCAGTATTCTTACAGTTTTCTTTCTGTAGTTTGAAAATTCTCATCTAACCAGGAGAGTTTCCCCAAAGAACAACACCGTAGCTGATGTGTGAGTGGAATTATGCAAAATTCGTCTGTTAAAATCTGTTTAAAATCTTCATAATCTCACCGCTTGTGATGTTTTGCAGTTGACGGAGGATATATATTGCACTAGATAGTTTATTTGCTTTATACGCCCAAAACAAAAATACAGTCCAAACAGTGGACTACAAAGGGGGAACCGGTTCCAAAAAAGGCGGTTGGGAAAGTGATGACGACCATTTTTGAGGGTTATCATGAAGCTATTTCAATCGATTATCTTCAAAAAGGAAAAAACCAATGTAGTAGCATACTACGTATCATTACTTGACAAGCTGAAGGGAGAACTTACGGTAAACGATTACATTTGCGGAAAACAACCACAATCAAGACAATGCACCGTTCCACACCTCAGAGGTTGCCATGGCGAAAATCTAGGAATTACAGTTTCAACTGCTCGACCATCCACCTTACTCAGCAGATCTAGCCCCAAGCGGCTCTTTCTTTTCCTCATCTGAAAATTGCGCTCGGTGGACAGAGATTTTCGTCAAATGGAGAGGCAATCACCTTTGTGAAGATGTATGGGGTTAGAATTGTGTAATCGTGTAATCTGTAGGTCAATTTCTCCATGGTTTGTTTCAAGGCCGTAGCCAGAAAACAGTTTCGGGGTGGGGGGTTTGGTTTGGTGGAACAGTAGAAAAACATGAAATATAAAAATAACGAAAGAAGATAAATTGTATCATATGAAAATATATATTCATTAGAAAACCATTACAGAAATTATAACATCTTTTGAGAAAATCATATTTAGTTTTCCCCGGTGTCGATGTCATTTCTACGGTGGATTGACATTAACGACAAACCGTTTAGTCGTTCCTGGCTTGTGAATTTTCTCAAATAAGTTTTGAGGCGATTCAGAGAAGATTAGGGCCTTTCAAGGGTACATGTGGAGACAGGTAGTGTCGCCAAGATCTTTGAAAGTTTGTACGCACAATGCCGTAAGGTTTTTCCATTGTGTTTCGGGGAAGTTTTTTCAACATTCCATTTCAAGTACTTGGTTCATTTTGCCATGGAATTGATGACATTTCTAATGGATTTAATAATTCCAATAGTATCTGTATCTGTAGAGGGTGAGTGTAGGCACACAGCAGTTAGGCCACATGTGACCCATTGTACATCCTCTCAATGGGTTGACCTCCTAGGTCATCGTCCATCTTGTCCTTTCCAGGAAGGTGGACAGGTCACTTGGAGACATCTCCTTTATATCGGCAGGTGTAAGCCAAGACTCGCTGAACACACACTCTCTTATTGACGATAACTCCGGGCACTCGCACTGGCATAGGACATGCCTGACAGTTTCATCTTTCTGTTTACACATCCTGCATAGAGGTGTGTCTATTAACCCCATATTATGGAGGTGTTTTCTTAGTTGACAGTGGCCAATCAGAAATCCAACTGTTAAGTGTAGATTTTTCCTGTTCATCGCTGAATATTTCTTCGGCGTCAGCTTCTCAGGGTCGCCCAGGGTGTTCCTTTGATTCCATCCCATCCCATTGGCTAGTTGCGCAATTGTCGAAGTCATCAGGCCGTAGGTGCCACTGGGTCCTAAAATGCTTAGTCCAGTCGCCTCCTTTGCTGAAATGTGTGCAATGCGATTATTCACTTCTATCGTGCCCTTTAATCCATCTCAGGATAATGTTATTATCTACCGAGGCTTTGGCTGAATTTTGTACTAGCGGTGAGGTAACACCAGTGCAGATTGTTATTTTTTGCCAGAAATTTCTTTCCTAGTTATTTCTTTTATGGCAATTGAGATACCAGTCAGTTCTGTTTGAATAACGCTGGTATTTTTTACCATTCCCAACTTAATCCTTAGGCTCCGTGATCTGGAGTACACTCCACATCCTGGGCCTTCTTTGGTTTTTGAGCCGTCTGTATATATGCGTATTGCATTTGTAGCATCTGGCTCTGTACTTGTGATATACTGTTTGGAACCTTTGGTATAGTAATGAATATCACTGGAGTTTTTTCTCAACACCAAATCGTTATTTTTACACCTCGACACGTGTTTCGATCACCAAGTGATCATCTTCAAGAGGAAGATAAAAACGATAAAAAAGTTTTATCTTTCTCTTGAAAATGATCACTTGGTGATCAAAACACGTGTCGAGGTGTAAAAATAACGATTTGGTGTTGGAAAAAACTCCAGTTATATTCATTATTTGATTCTGTGTTCTGTTTTATTTGTATTTTGTAGGGTTTATTGAACATACACCTGGGTACAATTGCATCACTGGTTGCCTGCAGCAGAGGTTGCACAGTAAGCGCTTCTGGCCATAGGCCCAGCCTCAATCGACCCATTCCTACTTCTAGGTTTTCACCAACCGTGTGAAATCGTAACATGGACATTAACGCAACCTCCTCAACGTACATGTCCAGAGGGTACAGACCAGTAATTAATTCCATTGCCGCGGTTGGTTTATTCTCATGGCTCCTGTGATATTTAAACAAGCCAATCGTTGTATTTAATATACTTTTTGGATGGCCGTTGCTTGTAGAACTTTTGGGGGGATCAATCTCCCTAGTTCACCTTCTGGCTACGGCATTGGTTTGTTTGTTTTATTCAAAAAAATAGATTGCTTATTTGATTGATGTGAGAGTGATGTTCGATGCAATGTATCTATTTCGATTGTTTTATTATATAACCTAAATGTTTTTATTTATATTCACTATATGTGATTTTAATGTGATTTCGGTATTTTATATACAATTCAGCTAGTGCTTTTTTTTGTTCACACTGAAAGAAACTTCATTTCTGTATATCACTCATTATAATCTATTTTATATTAATATGATATAACCCACACACAGGCTTATCCTTCTGTAGGAACTATGTTTATTTGTCGTTAAATAAGATTATTGTATATTTCAAATTGAATGGCAAATAATTATTATCATTATTATTATATTATTATAATATGTGTCATGAATGGCATTTCATTCACTACATCGCCTCAAAAATTATTGAAATGTTTGATAATACTTCATTTTTGATGTGAATTCTTAGAACTGATATATTTATTATAATTCACGAAGTCATAAAATGATCCTGAAAATTACTATTTTATCATCAAACGTGATGATTTTGATCGATGAAAACGTATATAACGTATTCGAATAACACCTTTTGTGAAATTCTCGCTACACACTTCCACTATACGTTTAGTGTTGATTAAAAATTTTTACATTGTACTGTTATATATCTGATATTGTACTCGCAATTTGAATCTCATTGACAAATTTCTTCCTAACAAATTCACCATATAATGAATTTTCACCATTCTAGGAATAGACTCACTGTACAGGGCATATAATAGTTAGAAAACTAACTCAGACTTCATATCATCCTGACCAAATATATTTGGTCAATGATCAAGTTTCAAATTTTCAAAATTAGTCCAATTACAATAAGTCGTAATCATAAATGAACACTCTGTCAAAAGATAGTTTTGAGTATATAGGGATAGGTACTCTTCTGACTATAGATGTAATATAAACTCCTTTCTGAATACAAATTCAGACATTTATTGAAAATTAAATAAATGAAATTCTCTGAATACAATCACTGAAGGGGATTTCAAATGAACGGAACTTCTTCAATTAGAACGTTGTGATGAATGAAAGTTTATACAAGACGATTATTCAACGAACTATATGGGAAATATACAAATCAATATTGATATCACCATTATATACTATTATATAAGGAATGCGGGATACTGTACCCGAGGCAACTATATTGTTTGAATGTTATATTGAAATATAAAAAATTAAAAATCAAGCCAGTTTACCTAGGCAAGATTATGGTACCCGACAAAGACACCATTATGTTGTTCCACAGATGAGCAAATCTGTTTGTCAGCGATCCTTTTCTTATAGAGCACCCGAGGCGTTCAATTTTATTCCTGACCACATTAAAGAAATAATGAACTTTAACATGTTCAAAAATAAGGTAAAACGATTCATATACGAAACACCAAGAGCCAAATGTAACGAGATCGTCGAATCAAATTCTTTCAACTGATTCATTTCATTTTATTTCATTTATATCCGCCTTTTTGATTCTTCATGCAGGGGTTTAATTTTTATTTTCATAACTGTTACTTATTCCAAAATGTTTGTACCTTCAAAATGTTCTTATTATAATAGGGGAGCCCAAGCGGGGATTTTGGGATTTACTGAAGCGTGGTATCCCCCTATATACAGGAGGATACCTTGTACCCGGTTCAGTATCTCCACCAAATATGAGCCCCACATATAAGGCCGCTTGTGAGGGATAAAGGATCAGATTAGTAAAAAAAATGATCATCAGAAATTCTCGAGCGCGTCAGATTGAGGTAGGGTGAGTTAACTACCTGCTAAAAAGTGTATATTCCAGTAATCTGACAATTTGAGAGTGACGTGAAGAAAGGGGAGGGCAGCAAAGTTGTAAAAAATAACGTCATTTTGACATTCTTGAGCGTAGAAATGTTTTTTTATTTTGAAGGAATTGATTCAAAGATGACAAAAAATATATAATCTGACGATTTCCGCAAGCCTTAATAACAAAAATTCGTCGATGAAGTTTAATGCGTGCAGCTGTGTGATATCTATATTTTCCTTTCTGGGTTTGTATTTCTCTATTCTCTTTTCACTTTTTCTCTATCTAATACTCTCTCACTCCGTCCCCACTATGAATTCTGTTGCCATGACGCCATCACAGTTGATCACAGAGACTCGTTCGTGATGAAGATGATGATTAATTAAACAATCAATTGATGGATATAGCCGTTATTACGTGGTAGGATATCATAATGAAGGAAAGAGAAATTAAACTATGTTTTTTACCACTTTTATTTGTAACTAACGTTACATTTTCAAACTTATATATTGTATAAGTTTGAAAATGTTCTTATATATTGTATAAGTTTGAAAATCTCCTTATAGGACGAAACTGCAGTAACTTTAGTTACAAATAAAAGTGGTGAAAAACATAGAAAGTTCCATTTCTCTTTTCTTCATTGATTCATCAATTGATTATAAGAAATTAAATTTTTTTGAGCATTTTAAAAAAAATATCTTCTCATAAATACAAGTATTCTACTTAAAAAACATACACTTATTCATTTGCATGCTATTTCCTGAGCTTTTCAATTAATTAAGTTCAATGAATTGAAAGTTTTTTTAAAAAAAAATATTGTTTTTGTCAGATTAAGCGAAACCCTCTAGATAATCATAGGATTATGAGACAGCACATCTAAAACATAAAGATGAACCATATATATCTCAATCTGACTCGCTTGAGTATTTCAAAATGGCGAATTTTTTTGCACATTATAATAATGGCCGCGAGTTTGCTTCAGATCGAAATCGTCAGATTATTGAATGAGAGCTTTTTTTTTGTTGCACTCAATACCTCCTTAGAAAACCTGACGCGCTCGTTTGAATTTTTTTCTTTTCAGTTTTAACCCTTAAGTACAACCACCCACATCATGCAACAGTATTTTCTACATATTTAAAAATCTATAACCTCTTCCCTCACCGATGAAAAGGTATATATTA
>WOGO01007894.1:0-10903 GCA_015342085.1 Leptinotarsa defecta
TGAGAAGATATGTAAAGAGCATAGCTCATTTTTCATAGCTTTCATACCATTTTGAATCACTTCGAAGACTGAATTCACAAGACCAAAAGTCTTGTGGATTCAGAAAAGTTGATAAACATCATTTGAAGTTACTCTCTGAGGAATTACCAGTTGAGACTGTTCATTTATATATTAGAATCAACATAGGTCCCAATATTGATCATTGGCGTACACCTACACCAACAGAAACTGGATCACAATCAAAAAAATCACATTTGACTTGTTGCTGCCTATTTCAAAGGAAAGATTAAAACCTTCTTATAGCTTCTGTGGTTAATACAAAAGGAGTTCGTGATTAACACTGTTGAACACCTTGGAAAAGTCAATGAATAATTCTAAAGCTACTTTTCTATCCAGTGCTCCAGTAATCTCGTCAACGAACTCACACAATGTTTTGCCCATATTCTTCAAAATATCATGCTGTCCATGTGAGAATTGTATGTTATCCCTAAGAAATTTCAACAGTACCTTATTTACACATGATTTAAATATCTTAAGAAAGCTCAAACACAAAGTAATAATAGCTCTTTGATTATATATTTGTTCAGCATTTCCTTTTTTGTGCAGAAAAATAACAAGTACTAGTTTTAGTTTTTATGAAAAAACTTTCTGGGAGAATTACCTATTGATTGATTATATGAGTAATGATAATACTCCCATTAATTATCTTCTTTATCGCAGCCTGAAGATTTTGAATTCAAATTTTTTGTTACCTATGCAATATCATATAAATTAACTGGGTGTTAAAACAAATACAACTATTTTGATAACTGGCCTTAACGATTATGTAATGATTAATGATTTTTTTAAGATTTGCCAATTATTGCTGGATAAAGGAGCTGATATAAATATTGCCGATGAACGTGGTAGTACTCCTTTACATCGAGCTGCTTCGAAAGGTAACCTCGCAATAGTTAAGCTATTGCTCGAACACAAAGACCAGCTGAGAATCAACAACAAGGATATTTATGGTAACACCGCCCTACATTTGGCCTGCGAAGAAGACAGACAGGACATTGCTGTACTATTGGCAGAGAACGGGGCAGATATTGAGTCCAAAAATAGAGATAATCAAACTTGCTTGGATTTTTGTACACTGAAGTTGTTCAAATTACTTAAAAAGTTTGTTTCATAAAGATTTAAAAGAACAAAGGAGTGATTTTAATTCTCTGAAAATATATTTACTGGTTTATCAAAAGTAACTTTTTATAGTATTATTGATTCAACACAGGTTTCCCAAGCTAACAAATAACTTAAAGATGAAAAATGGTTCTGAAAATGAAATAAAAAGTTTCAAGGACTTTTAAGGTTTAACAACGTTTCTTGAGATTTTTTCGTATCCTATTGAGCTAAAATTTGTACATAAGTGCAGGATTGTTTCTACGTGGATAGGATATTAAAAAACTGAGTCTATGGAACAGGATATTAAAAACAGTCTATGGATGAGTCTAATTTTAGATGAATCTTGTTCGACGTATAATCAGTATTCACAGAATATAACTTAAGATTATATCAAATTATAACATCATAAGTTGACACAAATATTAGTTTTTTTTTAGTTTCACATTTTGAGGTTTGCAAAGTACTGGTATAACGATTATTTTTATGATTCATGTGAAATTCTAAGTAATAATGAAAGGGCTGCTATTTTGAATCATACATCTGTTAGGTCTAGAAAACTAGCACCAATGACAAAATTAATAAATCTCCTGTCTCATATTGTAGGTAAAGGTATCTGAAAGTTTCACATTGAATACCTAATTTATCGATAAACCATAGATTTCCTTCGATAAACAATACTGGAAAGTAAGGAACTTTAAAAAAAAATGGTTATAAAACAATTCGTTTTTTAGATAATAAATACGTTGTTTTTCAATCCTCAGTAATATCCAATGTTATGTCAAAGGATTAAGTTGATTTTTTTTAGGTGAAACGTACGTCAAACGAATATCTACAGCTCAGCAGGTTTGCTCAGAAAGCAATAATGTGAATGTCAAAAAGTATTTCTAATTCAAGAAAAATCAATGATGTATTATTTTTCTTTTTAAAATGTTTGAGAGCAATTCTCGCAGATCCATAATACAATTTTCGGAAAAACTAATGCCATACACCTTCATTTTTATTAAAAGAAGTGTTTTTTTCTGAAATTTTCGGCACTCTGTAGTTCACCAGTCTAGACCCGGGGTTTATCTCGGATATATATGTTCATATAAATTGTTTCTGGAAATGGATCCAAAAATAACCTCAAATCATTTCGACGCCATTGATATTTTGGTCACAATAAAAACCAAAAGCAATTACTGGAAGCATTAGGTAATTTTGTAACAAACAAATCAAAATTTGGTATCTTTAATTATAACTACTTTCACTTGGCCAATAATTGTTCCGTCCGCCAACTTTAGTTGGAAATTAAAGTTGTTAACACGGACTGGATGAACTTTCCACACTCATCAGGGTCCCACGGGAAACTGTACCCAATAAGGAATTGGAAACGTTGAAAGAGGAATGTCTTGTATTTTCCAAATGACAAACTGTTTTCAAAGGCTTCTGACATATTACATAGCATTCATTCAGTGTACAATTCAACATCGGCACCGTATAGAAGTAAAGTTTACTTCTATATGGTGACATCAGTATTATTTACAAAGACAAACAATTTCATCTCTCTAATAGCTTGATAAATTTTTCAACGACACAAAATTTAACCAGAACTTGACCCTAAAATACATTAGATACAAACAATTTAATATTTTAGTTTTTATTGTTCAACTGTTTTGAACATTTCAGATGTTTGTTTGTATCTGTTTTCGATCTTTAATGTTATTTGTTATTTCAACTAACTCACTCATGTAAATGATATCTACCTAGAGGTAGAATACATGCGAAGGACTGTTGTCTACAGTCGCTTTTAATCTCAGTAAAACATTCCTTGAAATTGTTACGCCACTGGTTGCAAATATTCTATGTTCTATGCTCTATTTATTGACATGTTGACCTTGAAGTGTTTTGATTCACTATATTGGGAAAATTAATTCCTCATGCACCCAGACAACAATGGCCAATGAAATCATCGATGGCAATGACATTTCCAGAAATTACTGATGTTTTTTATTTCCTTCAGTGTAAACCAGTTCCTGCGATTAGTAGGAGTATCGTGTAAAACAATCCTGGCTTTATTGTTACTTTGACGTTTGTTGGTAAACAATAATCAGCTGTTTGCGTTGGGGACAAAACAGTAACTCAAAATTTCAGTGACAAACTTCCATCAACTTTCGCTAAATAGTAAATAGTAAGTCAATAGTAATTGAAAGTAACTATTAACTATTCCTACGTAAGCATTTATAACAAAGAGAACCAACCCGGAAGTGTTGCATATCTGCCGAGTATTGCAGCAATACTTACATTGCTGGACTGGTGGCCGAAAATAGATTTTTGGCCTAAATTCCCAAACATTTGCAACGCTTTCAGCTCGTTGATTCCGATATCAAAATTATCAAATTATCACGTTCAAAATGAGTGATGAAAGAACACCAAGTGAACCTAAAGATACAGGAAATTTACCCAGAAACAGGACAACTAGTGAGTGTTCATTTACTAGCGACGATGGAGCTGTTGGATTTACTGGAAATAGGTAAAATACATTCTTCACTTCTTTAATGATGATCATTCAAAATTTCGTTATATTACCTATCCTATGGCATTCTTCGATTTACTTGTAAATGGTTCGATAATTATCTCAGAAGTCAGTTTGTGAAAACCTCTTCATATTCATAAGAAGTCCAAATTGAAAGCAGTAACTGCCGCAAGGGTCATTTCTGGGATCCATATTTTTCTTGTTGTATATGAATGATTCAACATATATTAATATAAAAGGGAAAAAATTTCTACTACTATACTTCATAAGGGATAATTTTAGGCAGCGAACGACTTCCCAACAATTCATGGTTACCAGTGGATTGACGGCTGCATCACCCCCAAAATTTGTTTCGTTGGAAGAAATTATGCAGGCGGCTAATGGGATGAGAGATATGGCTTTGGTGCATCAAATTGTTGTCGACAAAGACTTCAAGTTGAAGAAGGCTGAACCGGATCCAAACAGTGTGCAAAAAGTTGTTAAGGACACGATGCACAAAGCTTTTTGGGACATTTTGAGACAGCAGTTGGCTGAAGATCCTCCCAATTATACGCTGGTAATTTATTCGTTTTTTTTTTTCATTGTTCTTTCACAGATAACTCCAAATTAGTATACAAGATTCTACAAATTTGAGATTACCGTCACTACTCTGAATCTTATCTAATTTGTTTATGATTTAATTATAAATTTGAACAGGCACAATAGTAAATTGTGATGAGGTGCAAATAGTTGGATCCAAAAAACAAGCATGTTTCCCAATCACCAGAAATGACGTGCATTTCACGAACCAAGTTGCTGTCTTCAGGAGGTGAAGACAGCAAATTTCTGAAGAGTGATTCATAAAAAAAAATATAATGTGTTGTGTTCATAGTTTTCATGCCACACTTTGCAATTTCTAGGCTCTTGAAGGCATCAAAAAATCTAGTGTCATGTACCGTTCTCAAAAATTACAGACAGTTTTCAGTTATTCTGTGGTAGTTCTCCAAGGTGAATTGAGCAACAATAGATTTTTTGTGTTTTTGAAATCGAATATTTGTGGTGTTCTTTGAAACGAGTTTTAGTTGCTTGCTTAGTCTGGCCGATATATTTTTGTTAAATAAGCTTTTAGGACAGTATTCCGTATAGATTAGAATATTGTGATTGACACAATCGAATGCCTTGCTGCGATCCCAAAAAGTTAACAAAGCAATTTATAACACTTTTTGAATTAGATTTTCTGTTGATTAAACTGAACTGATGGCTATAAAGAAAACTAAAGTTATGAAAATAAGTTATTAGGCGCTCTTTAATCAGACTTTCCTGAAATGGGGATTTCCTGGTAAATTCTGATTTTTTTTTATAAATTGGCACAACTTTGCTTACTTCAAAATACCCCTTCAGTAAAACAACAGCAAATTATATTACCATTTAGAGGTATTCTTGAGCTTGTGTATAGGAATTGCCGGCTTTTTTTATATGTAATCGATAGTGAGAAGAAGGACAAAGTTTTGAATAACAATTTAGTGTAACTTTATTGTGGGATGGCAGAGAAATAATGATATTCCTGGCTGCATTTGAGAAAAATTTGTTGAAATCAATAGGGCTGACAGTATTTGAGGTTATATTGAGCTCACTAGCTGAATTTCATTCATAGTTCACCAATTTCCACATATCTTTGATATGTGGAATATTGTTTGAGTTTTGTATGCAATAATCATAAGATTCTTTTTTGGCCTTGTGTATTGCTGACTCATTAATTTGTTTGAATATGCACAATGTTTGCAAGGTACTTGTTATTGAATATAATTTATCATTGAGTTTTTTATTTTTGTAATTATCAAGGGGTTAAGTTTGCATGTGAGAGAGCTATATGTATTGTTCAAGAATTTCGCTAGTGACTTAATGAGATAATATTTTTGTGACAACTATGCCAATCAACAGACTCTAGAGAAATTTTCATATCCCCCCAGACTCATAGTAAAAGTGAATCGCTCACCAATCTGTGAGATACCAGGATCTAATATTCCAGTACAACATTAATTTTCGTTAAAGTTGGTAATAATGTTATCCATATAACTGAAACACTTGGAGCTGCCACTTGTGGGGCTAGTTATTTCAGGTTTCAATCCCAAAGATTCTATTATATTTATCCGAGATGTACAAACATGACCACTTTTATTCATGTCAATGTTGAAATCACCAGTTAGTATTATCTTTTTATATTTTTTCGATGATAGTGTTTAAAAGCTCTTGAATTTTATTAAAGAGGAAATCGTTTTTTCTTGATAAAGAATATCCTCAGGTTGTAATAAGAGCAGTGTTTGTATTTGTTATTTTAATACCACAGAATTCAGCATGTTGTTTATTGCAAAAATAATTCAAAAGGAGAGGTTTACTAGACAAGTTATTAAGGACGTGAATGGAGATACCTCCATGTTGAAGCGTTTGTCTATAAAATAACTCATGAGATTATAATCCTTGCAGATTTTAGATTTTCCACGTTGGGCCAGTTCGCCAACAGTCATATTTGTGTACTTATTTACGTCTGCTGAGTTTTGATGTTGTGTTTGTTATTATGAATAATTTCGCTGGGAAAATCGCGCCAATTTATTCAAGGTTACCGGGTGGGTTTCAAGTTCATTGAATCAATTAGTCACTTTCATTTATATGAGGATGAACTCATATCCAATCTATCAATGATGAACATATATTAGTTTATGAAGTTTTCTATGAAGTTAGAACTCAACACAAGGACCCATAACAATGAGGATTTTTTATTTATCAATTTTATCTGCAATATTCAGTTCTGCAATGATTATTGAAGTCTTCAAAAAGAATTGAAGTCTGACCATTCTTTCAGTAATATTAGATTCTGAAATCAGTCAGTCATTCAATTCAACCTCTTCCAATATTCAGATTTGTTATCCCAGCAGAATTTTCATACATGTCAGCAGGAATAAAATGTGCTTTTTATATTACATCATCACGACCTTTAGAGAGTGGTATACCATGGTCCTTACAGCAGACTCCGACATTTTTACTCCAAAAATAAACATCAATACTTGCTTAGGAGAAGTTGTATTGAATCAGATTTTTTTAATATAGTTTTCTTGCCATCTGTTTGTTCAGAAAATTTTTGTAGGGTGACATTTGCCGCACGAATTGAGACATTTCCTTAGAATTTTCACCATATATATGAGCCAAAGTGATCGGAAAATAAAAAAGTTGTTTTTCCGGTAAATTGCCTATTTATTTTTTCGAAAATTTGGAGTCACAAAAGTATAAGCCTTTTTTTCTTTTTTAAAAGTGTACAAAAAAGTGCAATACAATTTTTTTTCTAATTTCAATAGTATAATGAATATTTATTAATCTTGGAAAATCTAATTTTAACCAAAACTCTGAAACCACTACGAATATCTAAATTTTACAGAGAATACATTTTGTTTGCATCAAAGAGTTATACAAAAAGAATATAAACTTTCCACAATTATGATAGTTTTGGAATTATATTGAGACATAGTGTATTCTCTTCAAGTTGAACTAATACATTTATACTAGTATTAGTGAAGTATGAAAATCATGTAAGAAGACACCTGTTACAGTTTAATAAATAGTATGTGACGAATTCCACAGTATTAATGTACCTAACTGAAATTGTTAAAAAAATTAGGTAACAATTGAGAAGTTCAAAAGCTGTAAAAGAACCATATTGTATATTTTTTAAGTTCCATTAGTCATTACTTCAACAGATTCTCTACTAACACATTATCATCACATTCATAGGCATTGACTCTTTTGGAAGAGATAAAACAAGGATTATTTTCATTGCTCCTACCACAGCATACAAGAATACGACAACAAATTTCGGAAATTTTAGATTCTGCTCTCATCAAACAGCAAGCAGAACAAGGGACTTTGGATTTCAAGGTTGGTACCTACTATCTAATAATTACATTACTTTTATTAGCAGTAGAAAATGTTAATCTCTTAATTCGCACAGCAGTTTTTACCTTCTTTTCGCGGAAACTTTGTAACATGCTGTTGTAAATTATCCCCTGAAACAAAATAACGCCGGCCGCCGCTGGTGTGTGACTTGGCCAAGGTCGCGCTCAACTCTACTTGTGTTTCTCCATCGTTCTAAATGTCGCGTCGTTTCGAGAATATTCCTCTCGGCTTGAAACTTCCATTGGCATATATAAGCACCACCAACAGACAGATGGGGCTAGTCTAGTTGGAAGTGCGGTACGAAGTGAGCTAACAAGGGGATAGACATTCGAGTATTAGTCTGAAATACAGTTAAAGTGTTTGTATTGTATTGTCGGTGTAGCAGTGAAATGAAGTTCAGTTCAATTGTACAGAGTAGTCAATTATTGTCAAACTGACGGGGAAAACGTAACAATACTCATGCCCTCACAAGCCATTGGTCTAGTATAAATCGATGATAATTTTGGTAGTTCAGATCGCTGATAAAAAATCCCCAACAACCTTAATTTCATTTTATCGGTTCCATTTAGAAGCTTCTGAATTTCCAATATGTCATTCTGGGATACGTTGCTCATCAATTTTTTTTTTAGAATTACGCACAATATGTAGTATCTGTAATGTCGAAGTTATGTGCACCCATTCGAGATGACAAAATTACAGAATTGACGGAAACTTCAGACGTTATTGACACCTTCAAAGGCATTCTCGAGGTATTCATTTATCTTAGTCTGTTTTTCATAATGAACATTCCAAATGTTTTTTGTTATTTAGACTTTAGACTTGATGCTGTTGGATATGGCGAACTTTACACTGCAAATGGCGAGACCGGATATAATAACGCACAGTGTGGATTGGGAAAGGAAAAAGTTTGCAGATTTTTTAGCTCTTCAACCTGGTAAGGATTCCCTCCTGATCAAGAACTTTATTAAATTGAATTGAAGGCTTTTTTTTTTAATTTTCCTGCACAAAATTTACTTATTATATCTCATCCCTAGATCGTCCTCTGCATACCACTATAACGCTCAATTGTGCCTACAAAAACTAATATTTGTATACCTACAATATTCTAGCTTTAGTTTTTGTGCTAATTCAACTGCCTAATGAAAAAAGTTCTCATTTAACTTTTTATAGCTGAGCCATACAGCCTAACTATTCCTTTTTTCCAGTATGGTGTATTTCCATTGATTTATACTATGACAACTTTCCTCAAGTAAAAGTTTGTTGTATGGCGTGTTAGATAAATTCACTGCAATAAGTACTTCAGAAGTTCACACATTTTATACAAGCTAATTCCATTTCCAGTAATTCTACTGCTATTTTGTGTTTTTTCTTATGATGAAGACGTTTTCTGCTTCCCTGTGCTGAAATTGAGTAACCAAAAAATGAAATATCTTTTCTGTACTGGACTGTAGATCCATAGGTCGGTGGATCATATCCGGCTCGAAGGACCAACATTTACATTCGATAAAGACTAATTATCATATGTGGGCCGGATGTTGAACATTTGAAGAAAAAAAATCAGTTTTTCCGTTATTCAGCTGTCGTCCCCATACGAACGACAACTCTCAGAAGTTGAGAAACTTGTGCGAGCTAAGGACTAACGAGGGCTTACCTTTTAACGTGTGATTCCTAACACGGTAATTCGGAAAATTAATAGTGGACGACACCAACCTTATTTCAATAAACAGTGTACATTGAGTAGCTCTGTAATTGTTGAACGGATTTATATCAGTAAGATATTTTTCTTTAGTTCCAAATTGCTACAAAGGGCCAACTTGGAGCCATTCTTTTTATTCTCTTAACAGCCCTGTGGCCTCAAATATTGTTAGAAGATATTAATATTGTCTCTTGTATTCAAGTGAATGCAAAATTAGAATTTGGATATATGATGGAATTAGCCGATACGTGATGGAAATCCATAACTAACGTATTCAAAAAACACTTTATTGTGAGATTTTCACTGAATAGTTTTTCAAAAACGCAACACGTGTATTACCATTGTATGGTGAAACACTTGTCTTGTTGCGTTTTTGTAAAATTGTTTAGTGAAAATCTCAAACTGTTTTTTGACTACGTAAGAATTTGAATGTACAATTTTAAGTGGACTATATGAATTTACATAAAAAGACCAAAAATTACATAATAAAATGCTTAAAGTACTGTGTTACTCTGCCGATATATGTAACAAAATAAGACATTTGTTTGCAGGGTATAATTTGAATTGTGCAATTTGTTAAAAATCTCTAGAACATTCTGCAGTGTAATTTACACTTGCTTGAAGTAATTTTGAATCATTCGATCTCTCTAGTTGAGTACTGCCTTGGTCACAGTTGAAAATTTTCAGATGGTTTGGAACAAACTCGTAGATGGTTGACGAAGTATATAAAGAATGATCAGCCTGTACCGCAAGACGTTGAGTACGAGAAGTTTATCAGGATAGTATTGAAAAAATCATTTTTGCAAGCGTGCGTAGATTTATTGGATTGGCCGGAAAATGAAGAATATCCCGAGGTGAGCGATTTAAAAATTACTGGATGTAATGAATCAGCTAGTTTTGGATACAGAATGACAAAAACATCATTTATTTCTGAGATTTGTGGAACATAAAATCGATATTGAATTATTTTGACAAAGACAAAAATTATTTAAATACGCATGTGTATTCTTCTATCATCTCTACTGTATTTGTATCCAAAACCCTCTCAGGTTACTGTAGCTATTGATTTTTAGACTTTCATGTTGGATGTCGAAAGATTAATTGATTTACAAGTGAGGACTTTCCGGTTAATTGGCACAGCAACGATACTACTGGTGACAGTCAGCAGTCTGGGAGCTGATTTGCAAACGTTAGCACCTTTCAAACAATCTTTGAAGGACCATATTTCTATACTATTGCAAAACGTGAAAAATGATAAGTAAGTTGCCGATTATCAACACTTTTAGTGAAACTACTAAACCGATGCACTACTCTGTTCAAAAAATTAGGTGCAGTTCAATTTTTCTCAAAAAAATTCTGTTTTGTTCCCTTCATAGCAGTCTCAAATACCCTTGTACCACCGGTTTTTAAAATAAAACCTCAAAGCAGTTCTGATATTCACTTTTTGGTATGTCGAAGCAAAACGAGATGATTTCATGGGTCTCTTCAATCTTGGGAACAGGAAAAATTCCCGGGGGCAAAATCTGGTGAATACGGTGGCTGAGGCTTTTGTTTTTTTTTTGTGAATTTTGTCGTTTGGTATATGATAAATGTTTCAACGTAAAATTATA
>WOGO01007895.1:0-10902 GCA_015342085.1 Leptinotarsa defecta
TATTGAGGATAGGGGAGGAAAATGAAGATTAATGAATCACTCAACTATAAAGCAATTCAAAATACTTACAATATTCTGGTTCACCACTGGATTATCGAAGCAATTTCTTCCAAAAATATTAAGGACACTGTAATCATCCAAAGTATTACAAACTTTAATGGTATTTACTAAACTGATGAAGCTGGATAACCATACTAAACCAGCAGCACCCAACTTCATTGTAACTGTGGCAGTAATTGACGCACAACGTCACAACGACGTTGTGGTTATTCGTCCAGTCTAGCAGCTATTAAAAATAAATAGATACCTTATTTTGTTTATCACTCAACATTGTTATACGCTTGTATCAAAACAAAGTGATACATGTTTATACATACGGGAAGACCTATACATCGTTTTTTTCGTAAATAAAGTAAAATTATTCAAGGAAAACATGAGCGAGCGTCGAACGGGTTTTTATAAGAGCAATTAAGAAATGAACCATAATTTCAATAAAGAATTGAGGAAGCGGTTGGCGAATTGAGATTCAATGTATTATTCTGGGTGTTCTGAATTTTCAAACATGGAATCGTGTTCTTTTTCTGAAATTTGCTTCACAGTTTTGAAATATTTCAGTACAAAGTTTTACAGAACTGTGGACCTAACAGAATATGGAACTGTTAAAAAGTATAGAGGAATTCATTACTTAGTTATATTAATGACGTTCTATAAAAACAAAGTGTGATAAAATTTGCAGTAAGGTCAGCTTAGGTTAGATTGGAAAGTATTCTCAAAGATGAGTTGTAATACATCTTGCCTTCATTCAACTCCTCAAACAATTCGAGAAGAACCCCTTGAAAAGGTATAGCTTCTGCTTATTGAATTGCCAAAACGTGAATTTTTGCATTTTTAAAACTTTTTTAGAAAACTTCAATTTTTTGATAGTATTACTCTGTAAATGTGATGAGGTTAGGTTAGGTTTACACTGAATGGGTCTATTTGACTCTGCAGCTCAACCCACAAGGGTTTGTTGTGGCTCACATAGTCTAGTCATTTAAGGTTTTATCTGCGGAAAAATTCTTACTGAGCTGAATTTTGGTATACTCCTTCATTATGGCGTTTTGATGACGATGTGAAAAATCGACATTGATATCGTGCCGGCTGAAAAAGTTATGAGGGTCAAAAGGTCACGAAAATCAGTTTTCCGGGAATATCTCCTGACCTTTGTCTCGGAGGTCAATAACAGTTGTTATAAAAATTATTCCTCATGTGATTATCTACAAAAAATGCGCTTTTTTCTTGTAAAATGAACCGTTTTTGAACTAGAGCGCTGAGAAAGCGACTAAATTATGATGATGCACTCGTTTCCGCACCACCTTTGAGGTAGAATGCAAGGCACGTTTTCTTACATGGTTTCCACCATAGGCATAATCCATGAACTATAATAAAAGGTTTTTTATTTTATGCTGAATAATTTTTTATTTGTACATTGAAAAATAGGGGAAAACATTTTTGTATATAATTTTCTTTTATATTCATTCGTTGTCGATATCCTCAATTTCAACTTCATCAAAAGTTGCTGACAAAACGTCGAATGGACTTATTGCTGTATTCAAATCAACATTTTCATCATTTTCTTCACTAGTGAACTCTGCGTTTGAGCATGACTGACCACGACAATGTCCACAAGCTTAAAAATATCTCAATCCAATTTTTGTACAACCACATTTGCCGCCACAACCTTTTGTACAATTACAAAAGATTATGTTCAGTAGATCATCGGGTGCTGGTAGCAATAAAGTTGTTATTGGTTGTAATATATTGTTTCTCAACTCCCAACTCCACTGTTCTGGATCGATTTCTTTTCCTAGCCAGGTTTGTATTTGATAATAGACTCGATAAATATACTGTTGAGCTGCTGAAGGAGTGGGTGGTTATAATTGAAATTTCACAGCTGTGCTTTGTAATGTCAGTTTAGCAAAGCTGCAGCATCTGTAATTGTCAACTGAATTTTCTGATTTGGAGCACCGTACATTCCTAATAGAAAATCTATTTCAGCATTGACAAGAGCATTTCGAGCACAATTTTCTTGTTGGAATATTTCTGCAGAGTTGTGTAAATCGAGTCTTTTTCAAACATCTTCATGACTTCAATTTTTCCTTTCCCAAAAAATGTTGAAGTTGTGTCACATCCGGTCATAGCATGTAGAAACTGAATATTTTTCTTGCAGTGTGGATACTCATCGAAGCTCTTAGTCGGGTATATTTTTGTTTCAATATTTCCTGGTTTCTTAAAAAAAATGGATGTAGGTTGATCAAGTATTTGTGTGCGTGCTATGAGAAGTATCAATAGATATGTCTTCGCCAACGATAATTGTAGTATCATCTATTGTTTTTTCAATTGCTGTTTCAACTATCGAGACGTCAGCATCATCACGTGATTGTAGAAATACCAACTTTTTCGAAATTCTCAATGAGCATTTTAATTAATTTTTTTTGTTAAATCAATTAGATAAAATTTTTTTCGACTGATAGGAACTTCCATCGATTCATTGAAGTGCACTTCACAAATTCTCCAACATGTTCATGGTACTTCAGTATTTCTTCCAAATAAACGTTCCAGGTCAATTGTTCATCTAGTATAGTACCCAAATAATACACTTCCGCTACAGATGAAATAACCCCACTTTTGAAGGATAGAAGGATTGGTTTGTTTTCATGTACGTATGTATCAACCAAAAAACCTGAATAAGTCAAGAGTCTGAGAGGACCTTGGTTGTTATCAATTGGGTCTCCCCTGAGTTGTTTTTGAACGTGGAGATCAGATGTTCGAATCGTGACGTAATTGTCATCATAATAATGAATATCATTCTTTATAAACATGAAAAATATGAAAGTGGAACAAATATGATGAATGTAATTGAATTTTAATGTTCAGTGATAATTTCGAATAAATCATAGAGAGTTTTTGAATTCCAATGAGCGTAACGCTTATTTATTCATTGAGAACCTAAGCACAGGTCCACTGCGCCTGATACTTTGGTCTACTGTGCCTAGGAAGCAAAGACAGTAATAGTTCGTTAGGATATTTGATATTATATTCATAGCACTTCTCTATAAAATACACAAATTATGAAATGTATCTATGAAATGGGTATCTCACATATTTAGATCAACTAAGTAACCCAAAAAAACAATCTCTATAAATAAAAAGGAAACGAAAATGCTACTGATCTGTCAATAGAGTAGAATCCGACAGCAAGGAAATTCAGAGAAATCTATTTAAATTTGAAGTTTTTCAATGAGTTAACGTTTTTAGATGATCTCTTCCACCTGAACATGTGAAAAAGATTTTTTCTGAAATGTATTGCCTTTGCTGAACTTTTTTGCAGCTTCCTTAAGGGCAACTTTCGATCACTTCAAGAACTGTGTGTTTCATTAATTGACACCGTCACAGATCAATTGACCACGGCAGCATACCCCACTAGATAATTCTCTATCATAAGACATTCAAATTAAAAAAAATCAGTCTTTGTCAGGTGTTTTCTTGTTACGGTACTGCTGCATGTGATAATCACTCATCTAAAGATGACGGAACACATGACGATGACGATGATGAGGACAATTCTGGTTATCAAAATGTGAGTCTATTTATAATTCATTATGCGGTGGAAAACGGTGAAAGTGGAGGTTTTCTTTCTAAAGTATTTTCTATGACAAGTATAACTTTTGTATGAGCTCTTTCAATCGAACACTTCCCAGTTATTATTTTAAATCGGACAGTTTGTCAATAATAGACTGAATAATAGTTTGTTTGAAGGTGGTTGACAATGTTTCATGGTGAATTTCATTAGTTCAGACTTACATTGTCTGATATGACATAAAATGATTCAAAATCCCTATGAAAACCATTTTATTTTATTTTGATTTCATTTGAAGTAACTTGGCATGGAATCTATTGATTTTAATTTTATTTTTTTTTGTTTATTTGTTCAATTTTGGATTTTTCGCTTGTATTTTATTTCAATTCCATTTCAGGGTTTTTATGCTTGATATAATTGTTATTTTTAGCTATTCATTTCAATTTTCCATTGTATTTGTTCTTGCAGGGATTTCAAATCATTCAGACTGAATAATAGTCAAAGAGAAACCCCTACAAATTTCGCTGCGATTTAAAAAAAAAGTAATTATTCTCGAAAGTTTTATTTTTCATATTCTAATTGGAAATGCAGATAATATTATATTACAGTTGTGAATAATATTGGATTGAGGGTAAAAAATTGATTAAAAATTAATCATTCGTCAAACTCGAGTACTGTAATAATTAATTTCATTTTAAAATACACATATTGAATGTTACTTTCAGAGCGAAAACGATGACGTTGCGCTAATCAGAATAGCCTCATTGTCGTTTACTGATAATGTTATCCTTGTTGGCTTCAATTTGCATATAGTTTTTTTCTGAACGTTGTTTTTGAAAAACACTGTTATTTATTCTTGCTAGTTCCCAGAAAAGTTATCATTAATGATGTTATATAATACTGAAATTTTCAGTGTTTCAATTTTTTTCGCTATTTGGTAAGTTAACCGGTTGGATGCGACAATTTGCTGATAATCCATTCCACTTAACGAGCCTTTCGGACCAGAATGCACAAAAAACAGATATGTCTTTCGATAGGGTCATAGTCTCTAACATATCTATATATTTTCATCACTTATCAGTAGAAAATATGCCTGCTGATCATTTCTTCGACACCTATTTTCTGTTCACCTTAGTTTCACAGCAGAAATGATCTTGAATTTTTTTCAGTGAATATATCTGAGTATTTAAAGTCAACAAGCTCTAAAACGGAAAGAAAATATAGGCTGGATGTACACCTACAAAAACAATAGGTACATCAATTAGAATAGAAAACTGTGTAGGAGGGCAAGATCAAATATTATAACGATAAATTTTGAAAACAACAAGAACAACAAAACAATAATGTAGAATTGAGTAGACTGGGTATAGTCTAGTTCACATGAACCATTTTCTTCTAAAATTTTCAAATAGTCTCAGAAAATCACGATCAAGGTATCATTCGATTCGTATTGTCACGTTGAACGTGACAATACAAAAGTTATAAACAAATCAGAATTTTTGAATTTTTATAAAAGATCAAAAAAGGTCATCAAACTTGTTAAAAAAATAAACTCTTGGAACTGTACCTCTATCATTTATTGTTTTTATAGAACCCTGAAACTAGAGTCAAAACGGGTAGTGCGCGATGCGTCAATCTGATACAGCAAAAACAAAATTTTTAAACATATCAAATATGAGAATTAGGAAATGAAAAAATTCATGTAGATTTGAAATACATCCCGCGATAAAAAATGGTTTATCCCAATTTTTCCAATAATTATGCATTTGCTAATTAATAATTTTTTATAAACTGAAAGTTACCATGAAAACCTAATAATTACCAAACTGAAACCCTAGAATTTTTTCACTTCGTGAATTCATTCTCAGTAGGCTAATGAATAGATTGCCGTTGTAAAAATGAACAAATTTTGATTTTCTACTTTTAACAATTGAAAATTAAAAATTAACAAAAAATATTACAATTGTTTTTTCCTGCATCTTGATTGTTTCGATGTCTAACGGTTGAAAGCTACTCAATTTTTTTCACTGTTATTGTTTGAAAAATTGTTTTTAACAAATACATTGTTTATGAGTAAATATAAATTTTTTTTTGTAATATACTTATTGATGGAACTCATGATTTTTAGAGAAAAAACGGTTTCCTAAAAAAATTTATTTGTTGCTAAACAATGCGTTCATTTATCATTCACCTTTTTTGCGACCAAATATTGAAATTTTTATGGAAATCATAAATTTTATTGCTGTTTGAGGTTGAAACTTTTTTTACGTTTTTATTTGTTCATTCAAAAAACAATTTGTTATAATAAAATTAATTTTTTCCATTCATAACTATAACTATAACTATATGAATTTTTCCATCCCTTAATTTTCATATTTGATATGTTGGAAATGTTTTTTTTTTTGTTGACTCATCGCGCGCGAAAGTTAGACTACCCGTTTTTGGCTCTAGTTCCCGGGCTCTGTGAAAACTATAAATGATAGAGGTACAGCTTGGGGATTTGACACTTTTTTTGACAAATTTTATAATGTTTTTTTTTTAATTCTAAAATTTTGAATATTTTTTGAGATATTCAAAAAAAAACAAAATCTCAATTTTTTTATTTGTTTTCAGCGCCCTTTCGAACTTCTCCTTAAACTTTCTACGAGACAATAGGAATCGAATGACACCTTGGTCGTAATTTCTTCAAAAGATTTTCATGTGTAGAGCTTCTGATTAAGTCTGGAAGTAAACTATTGATAGCAGTTTTTACCCTCGTTTTCATATCTTCCATTGTTGTTACTATGTTGAAGTAAATCATATTTTTGATGAAACCCGACTCAAAATAATCTAGTGGATTGCCATCTGGTCCTCTGGAAGGCCGACGAAAAGGTCCATTATTACCAATCCATCTGTCATTAAAGATTTCAGTTAAAGCTTCGCGTACTAAACAAGAATTATGGAATGGAGCACAAAATACATTGAATTGTCATTTTTTGACAACCCCTTTGGCGAACAACATGGGGATTTTCTGGCGCCCAATAATGACTGTTGGATCTATTGAAAGCTCCATTCTTTGTTAACCTAGCCTCATCTGTCCATATGATATTGTCAAGGAAATGTTCCTCCTCTTGAGTCTTGACAAGTAACCATTCAAAGAATTTCACTATACAAAGCAAATCAGTCCCTTGAAGATGTTGGACACAGTAGAATTTATAGGGATGCCATTTGTGCTAATTAAGAATGCGATAAATTGTCACGTAGAGTAAACATATCTCCTTTTCAGCCTCGTGTCGAGAAGCATTTGGAAATATATGAAAAAAACCCAAAACTGTTATGCCATTGTCATCATCATCCACTCTAGGCTTTCTACGGATGATTTTTGGACGAATGGTACTATTCAACCTACAGTTATTCGACTTCGAAAGTTGTGGATATTTTTCATGGTATACTCGGCATGTTCTACTTGCAATTATATTGCCGTCACCATAAATTATTAAATAACTGGAAAAATCTTCATTATTGTAACCCAATCTTGACATTTTTTATTGTAATTGGTATCACAATCAGTCGAAACTATTAACGGAAGTTTGACGTTTTAAAATTGAATCATTTATTTTCCTGAAGCACACTATTGAAAAATATCAATTTTCAATGTTTGAAACTGTTCTAAAACTTAACCGAAAAGAAATATTACGTAGTATGAAATATATTATGTTGAATTTCAAAAATAAGTGATGAATACAAGGAAACCACGTCAGTTTCTGTTTGAAACAGTTTATCTCAAAAACGGTTTGAAATCGAAATAGGATTATCTGAATAGAGTTACTCTGAAATTGGATGTAGTGCTCAAAAATGTGGAAATATACAGGGTTGAATAGAACTGGCCGATACTTGATGAAAATCCGTATGAAAAAACTAATCAATATAGTTTATTGTATGAATTTCACTATAAAAGGGTTTTACAAAAACTGCGACACATGAAAGATTAGTTTTTTTTCAATATACAGGGTGTTCCATTTGCAAAAATTACCTCACACTCATTTGTTCATATGCTTTTTGAAGACCCTGTAGGAAGCAAATGAAAAGATGACTCGAAGTGAAAATCCTCATAGTATTACTCCACTCTATTTCGAATTTGATCGTCTTAGTTTCAGAGAGTTCAAGATTATCAGCGTTTATACAAGTACATATTTGGTAAAAAAGTCGAAATTAATTTATATATTGTGAACGGTAACATATAGGTATAGAAAAATAGTCTATGAAGTTGTTGACAAAGTGACATGAAATCATAATATGATATTACATACAGGGTGCTCCATTTGGAAAATCAAAGTAGCCGCTACTTTATAGTCTAAAATATTCTAGGCGTGTAGATCGTAATAATTCACTGTAAACTTTTCAGGATAATCCGTTGTCTGGTTTGCCAGAAACGTCTGATGGAGGCTCATCGTGAAAACACTGTATGGGTGGGGCATCCCATACGACACGGTCTCTGCAAACCGAATCAATAATTTTTTCGGAAATTTCTACAGTTTATCATATGTAAATTCATTAGGATTGCAGAAGAAAATTATTTTGGAGTCTACAGGGTGGCAGTGATTTTCTTCAAATAGAACACCCTATATTTCGATACACTTTTGAAGACTTCAGAAAAAGATGATGATTTCATGAAAGATACTATGTATTCAACTATAATCGTTCTCGAGTTATTGAGTTTTTTATGAAAATGATAGGTACAATTGCTAAGTACTGAATAACATCAAAATTTATAGAAATCATCCCTTCGAATTCTGACCAATCATGGGAGAGGTTTTGGGCTATTAATTTTGGCTATGATTTCATAATTTCGGACAAAAATAACTCTGCTATTTCAAATAGAACACCCTTAATTTTTTTGGTCTGATAATATAAAATTCAACCCACTCCTTCGAATGAGTTCACCGATTCCACAAAAAAAAATTAAACAACCTATGATATGATGATTTTTCACATCCCATTTTTTGAGGGTTCAGAATGTTTGTAAGACTTTTCTGTAATTTTTTGTGTTTTTTGAATATATTGTTCATTTCATCATCATTTGGATACATTTTCTTCTATTTATATTGAGTGCTTTGATTCCTCTATAGCCTACGATCGAAGGCGGGTTAAGCATCTATAACATTCTCATTCATTTTCAATGCAGAAGTTATGGATTTCAATAGCATTGAGATTTTTTCTTGAGTTGATTCACAATAGATGTGTGTGAAATACATGAAATACAAGAAGACAGGAAGCTATTTGAACTTCATAATTTTCTATTCACTAAGTAAGCATATGAAATTTAGAATGAGTGAACACTTACCTCAGTCCTCAACTTGATTCAGTAGATGTGAAAATTTAGCTATTCTCAGCAGGCACCAACTGTGCTCCTGAAATTGAGAACGTAATTAGTACCGCCATCATCATAATTCTCAAGACATTTTCACTAACGTGAGAGGAAATGGTGTTTTGAGACATATTTTCAGTTGAATTTGCTTTTTTATTAAATACAACCTGAAAGTATATCGCTTATAACTCAAGACAAAGGAACACAGTCAAAAGGTAGGGTTATGATTTTATCGGGGCTATGTACGTGGGTATTTATTTTTTAATTTACGTATGTTTCACCCCCGCACCTGAAGTACCGATGTGATTTTGATAAATGAGATATCATCTGATTCGTTATTATGATGCGGGTAACATTTGTTTGTATTTGCTGCCATATCAAGCGATCGAATATAATATAAAGTGTCATAGTGTAACATCAGCTTGTTCATAAAAAGAATTGTCATTTTTACTCAAAGACGTTAGTATTCAATAATTAAAAAAATATGTTGAATGGTTTCATTGAAAAATGTTCTAAAAACTAAAAAATATTTCGAAAGGTCCTAGGTAGCAGTCATCACACCACTCTCCTCAGCAATTCACGGTTTTGATCAGACGAAAAAATAATGAAATCGTTGAACATGGCGTAACCTGAATAACGATTTCATTATCTTTTTATCCAATCAATACTGTGAATTGCTGAGGAGTGTGGTGCGATGACTGCTACCTAGGACCTTCTGAAATTTTTTCAGTTTTCAGTACATTTTTCAATGAAACCGTTCAACAAAATTTTTTTTGTACTCATTTTATTTTCAAGTTTTCAGTTTATAATTTCTCCACCCTAATGCCACGGCACGTTTTAACATTTTACCTTGACTTGGGTGGTGTATCGCTAACGACGTATCATTTTTAGCCACCCTAACGCCACGCAGAGATGGGTGGGAGATCCATGCGTGTATCCCAATTCTGAGTTGGTAAAATTCTTTGTGAAGATTATATTGGATTTGCATCTTTTCCATAGTGTACTACTATATATTAGTCAAGCCCTGTCATTTATGTCCATATTGAGGTATTTGTGGAAAAATATTTGATCCGCCATTTTGCAGCTGCGGCCCTTTTGAATTTGCATGTTTCCCAAAGTACTACTATTCTACTAGTCAAGCCCTGTTAATTGATATCCATATTGAAGTAGTTGTGGAAAAATATGTAATCCACCATTTTGTAGCTGCGACCAATTTGAATTTGCACCTTTCTCAAAGTATTACTATTCTACTAGTCAAGCCCTTTCAATTAATACCTACATTCAAGTAGTTGTGGAAAAATATGTAATCCGCCATTTTGTAGCTGCAGCCGTCTTGGATTTACTATAATACAGAATTTATTCAATTGTATTGTCATCAAAACCAAATATGTGTACCAAATTTCAGATCAATCTGTTAACAGGAAGGGGGTCAAACTTCAATTACTAAATTTGACCGAACAGACAAACAGGGCAAGCTGAATGAAACCGTTTAAATGAAAAACACACTTCAACGTGAGATTTCCACTTGAAAGTTTACAAAACTGCGTCACGTATTTCGTTATATCTATCACAATCCTGTGACAATAGCATTTTTACGTGTCACGTGACGTTACATACGTCATATGTTTGCTAAACTCGTGACGCAGTCTTTTCACGTGGCAATTTCATATTGAAGTAAGTTTTTGAATACGCTTCAATGATTCTATCGTATTGTCAAATATAGGAAATGAACACGAAATAATTCAGATCCATTTAATTACATACATGAATTGAAAGATGTTCCAACCTCACTTCAATATTTTAACACAAGAACACTCAGTATTGAGAATTCCATCTTTTAATATTTCAAGTTCATAGACATCGAAATTGATCCGATCACAGGATATGGAATATAAAACAATCTCCAAATACGCAAACTTGGCACAGATTGCATGCT
>WOGO01007896.1:0-10902 GCA_015342085.1 Leptinotarsa defecta
CTAAACCAACGATCGTCGATGAGTTCGTCAAGTTTCCTGGAAACTTCCTGGGTGGAATGAGCTGGCGCTCCGGCCAGTAGAAACCACGAGTTCCTATATTCCTCTGAAGGCAAATTTTCAAGAAAATCGGTTACAGTTGTCCTTAATATTTGGAGATAGCTCTCTGCATTCACTGTGTCTTCATAAATAAAAAAGCTAATTTTATTGTTCTTCAGAATACAGAAAATATTCCGGTAAAATTTTTGTTGAAAGCCCATTTCTTTTGTAACATGAGGATTATGATCAGCCCAAAAATGTTTATTCCGAACTTTGGTAAATTTATACGGATGCATTCCGTGATTTTTCAAAATTCGTTGTACTGAAGCATGTGATACACCTAAATCTTTTCCTGCATTGCGAATGGAAGCTTCTGGATATGCATAAAAATATGCCAAAAGTATTATTCTCATTTAAAGTAACAGGTTTTAGTAATGTTGAAGGCGCTTTTAACATGGAGCCACAGTCAAGGAAATTATTTTGTAATCTTACAAACTTCCTCTCGTTCATTCGTGTTAATTCAGGATACATTTGGTTGAATTTTCTACAAGTTCTGGCAATGATTTGAACACACTGTCCGTGTATAATATAAATTTCACAAGAACTTCGTTTGAATAATCGATATTTGCATTCATTTTGGAAAGTGATTCGAAACACCATCGATAACTTTTTGTAAATTACTTATAAAAGTAACCGAACTGCTATAAGCTTGATAATTACACTGCTACCTAAATCCAAATTCTAAAAATAAATAATGTTTCTAGTAGAAGCGACTTTATTGAGAAAAGTTGACGATTTAGGTATAGGGACATGATATATCATCTTGAAGCATTTTTCACCATCTTTCAATTTATCGAGTAATATACAAGGGGTTTCATTTGAAAAAATGAACTTTCGACTACTTTTATGCACAATGGAAATAACAGTAATTTTAGCACGCCCTGTATGATATGGAGTCGATTTCTTAGTGCTATTTGAATATATCGAGTTTGTCCAAACTATCATCAAAATATCAACTTTTCATGAATTGAGAGTACTGTTGTACTTAATTTCAATTAAGGCTATGTTTTGGAGCATATTTAGCACAATTAATTTTTTATCTCGAAAACAGATAGAGATAGGTATACCTAGGACATTATTAACAAAAAAGTATTAAAATACTAGAGCGATTCCAAAAATGTATTAATATACGGGGTGTTTCGTTTAAAAAAATAAAGTTGCTAAGACTTTTTGATGGAAGTGGCAACACCGCAATGCTGAAAATATTTTAGATCGATAGAAACGGTAAGCAAATATGAGAGATGAAATTTTCAGAAAAATCATGCTTTGCGTTTCCCAGAAACGTCTAACCTACCATCGACCGTGAATCACGCTATTGTTATGTACTACATAACAATTTGTGTCACCTCCACAATAAGGTAGAAGCTATTTGGTGAATTTGGCGATGCCCTATGATTAAATCTACAGATAAGACTGCCATGTTATCTGGAGCATCGAATATTTTTTAATAATAGCATCAGCTACCTACTCAGTAACGTTTCAGTCATATTATATCATATCAATGAAACAGTAAGATGACTTTAAAACAATTTTTTACTTCTAATGACTATTTCTAATAAATACAATTTGGTAACATGCTAACACATAACTAACAAATTTGAGGTTAACTTTTAGCCCATTTCAAATCTTTCGATTCACATGAATTCACCTGTTATTTTTTATCTAATACCTTCGTGAAACATCTAATTTAATGACTTTAAAGCGTGAATTTTGATAAGTACATCTTTGAGTATGCATAAAGTGTAGATAGTCCACTGAATAGTATCAATTTGAAAATATAAAAATTTGAATTCAATTCTTTGGTGAATGTTATCGACCAATCAAAGTTTGTTTTCATGAACTACGGTGCTAAAAATTAAATAAAATTTATCACTGCATAGATATAACCGCTTAATAGGAAATAAAGATTTTATCGCCTAATGAAAATGAATGAATTGGGTGGTAATAATATAAAGCAATGATATTCGTGATTGCTGAATGGTATCGTACCATAACTTGCGGTTATCATGTATCACTACTAAATGATTCGTATGAATATAATTTATTACGGTTTGAGACTATAGTTCATAATTTTCCACTGGGAAAATTGTAACAACCTTTCTCAAAATCTGTATTCTTGGAAATATTTGTGAAATTTTCCAATCTTGGATACATTTTCTTCATTCGGAGTGATTTTGAAAAAAATTTGTCACCAAAACTCTCAACTGAATATTAAAATATGTTCATAAAATGTTTATACAGAGTTACCAACGTAGACCATCCTCAATTTTGAACTTTCAAATGAGAATCTATATTATTTGCTGCAATTTGTTGAAATGTTCAATTCATAATGAAACATTTATTGATGTATTGATGTATTGATGATGTTTTTGAAAATTTCCACAATGACATCTACGCTTACACTGCATCGATAGAAGACTCAATCAGTGAAAACCAGAGATAAACGAAGCTTTCAAAGTTTTCAAACACTAAGACCCCTTGCGGTAGTCAAATAAAAAAAACTTACCTAAAACATTCCATGAAAAATTACGAACCGGTGTTTGAGAAAAATGAGCTACTACGAGTCTCACAAATGGACTTACTAATAAAAACTAATAGAAATGGATATTATTACTTGGAAAATTCAACAGTAAGTCTTGAAAAACGGTTATGAAATGAAAAAAAATATCTTTTAATTTTCCGCTAATTTCCAGTTAAATCAATGAAGGTAAACTAAAAGTGGAAGTTTTTTTTTGTTATATATGAATAGACTAATTTAGAGCTTAGGGATCAGTAAAAATAATTTCCTGAAGACGCCAACATGGTAAGTGAAACACGCATCGAGGAGAGTGTTGCACCTCTGGTCTGTGAAAGAAATATATTTGTAGAAAAATAAAAACTAGTGGCTACTAATTTCATTTCTCCAGGGTTGATCATTGATTTCTGGAATAAGCAACTTTTTACCTACCTACTGCTACCTACTAGATGAATCCAGAGTCCTAAAACAAAGTATTTTTTTTATAATAATATTATAATGATTTATTTGTACTGAAATAGTTAAACAAAAATTGCATCTAGAAAATACAAATACAAATAAATATAAACCAAACCACGAAGCATCAAATGCTTGTATGTGGTGAAAAACATATGACTAAATAACAAATAACTTAACATCGGAAATATTGGATGAAATCTATAAATCTGATCCAATATCAGACAGCGCTATTTCGACCCGCCATAGGTCTCATCAGTATAAACTACCTATAGTGTTTTTTAGGCTCTGATTTCATCTACTTGGCTTGTAGTGAATGCTGCAGAAAAGAGAAAGACGATTCACGTTCGGTGGTCAATATCGAAACCTGACTTTGCAACTAATCCTTGATATTTGTGGATTGAGTCTTCTTGTCGATCTCATAGATGGCGTCTTTGAGAGATGTCATCACCTGCTATTTTCTATCATTTATTTCTAATGAAGATTAGATAGGTTGTATACGATTGGTAATGCTTGAATTTCGATTAATCGTTTTGGAATATCAGTCAGTGAAATTAGAAAAATGGCAATAACAATGCAGGTACGTATTTAGATTTCCGAAGTAGATGATTTAAAAGTTCAATAAATTTATTCTAACAGTTTACTGAAGGTTCCTACAGTTTCCAAATATTTTTGCGAATGAATAAAGAAGATGCTGTCAATATATAATTTCCAATTCGTGAAATACATTGCGATAAATACTGCCACAAAATTTAATAAAAATGTCAATTACTTTTCAAATAATCCAAATCTAGATGGGTTGAAAAAGTTCTTACTATCAGATACTGATAGATACTGATCTGATTAATAATTTTTCTCATATTTATATAATTATTTTTTCTTCAAATGAATTCCTGAATATACACATATACTTCGAATTTTGCATGTTTGTACATTTCACTTATTATTTCCTGTGTAGCTCAAAAATTGCTCTTATTATTCAATTCAAACATAAACCTCACCACAAATATTTCTAAACATTTTGTGAGATACGTCGCACATAATATAACCCTTGTAGAACCAGATTTAAATTACGGTGACACCAGTTCGAAATTGAAAAGTTTCAGAGTCTATTTTTTTTCGATTCATTACCTATCTACTATATCAAGACTGATGACAAAGTAAATCATCATCGAAAACATCCGAGAGCCCGCTAAGTTCTATAGAGAAACTAATTAATCAAAGCGGATTAGGAAACTTTTTGAGATTGCTTAATCTGGAGCCTTTCTCGTTCCTTTCGAAGTGGATTAGACTCAAGCCTTCATTGTTGTTTCATCAAAAAAAAAAAGAGGCATGTAAATTAATTAATCATTGATGGATAGATTGGCAATGAAGTGAGTTTGGGTAATTTAATATCACATTGAAAAAAACATATTGAAAAATGTCTTTCCAGGTTTCATTTATAGCTTGTATACAAGGTATTTCTATCTACGGTACAAATCTTCGCGCAGTGAAAAGTTCCTATCAAAATATATCCGGAGTTGCTTCGTTTCTGAAATATAAGGCGTTGAAATTAAAAAAAGGTATTTGATGGAATTGGTCGATACTTTATGAAAATCCATTTGAGTAACACTTTATTTTGAGATTTTCACTGCACAGTTTAAAACACCGCAATATGCGTTTTGCTATACAACATCTTCCTTATGCGTTTTATAAAAAATATATTTATAAAATATCATAAATATTCTTGAACTGATTTGGTTCATATTTGGTACATATATTTGAAGTAATAAGGCACCCCGGTGTTAGGAATCACAAGTTTAAAGATCAGACCTCGTTAGTTTTCATCTCGCACAAGTTTCGACTTTTGAAGAGGAGAGGGGAGCTATCTCCTCCCTACGAACGACAACTCTCATCATTTTCAAGGAAGAGCTACAAAAAAATTGCAAGATGACAGTACACTATTATAAAATTATTACAAAAGGCTAACTTACTGTTAGTGAGGATGAACGTGTTGAAAAAAAATATTACTTTTGAACAATTGAAACATGTTAATACAATAAAACAAGTCACTACATTAAAAGAGGTTGGCCCCTCACTGACATAAGGAATATTATTTGAATTAACTTAATGAAATTTGTTTCATATTATTTTAAAATTATAAATACCGGTAAAAGCCATGTGGTTGAAGACCAAGAAGAGGGACAATAAAACAATGGACACTGACAGCTGTCATGTGCAAGTGTGATCAGAGTCATCTGCTGTTAAATAAGCATATCAATGAGAAAAATTAATATCAAATACATCAACTGAAATTTAATTAATTGAAAAAATCCTTCTTAGTTTTGTGGTTATTAATTGAAAGTAAAACCCTGCAACAGGGAGGATGAAAATTAAAAATATTGAAATGTTATGAACTATATTAATGAATATTCAGAGTTATTGCTGGTTTGAAATTCATACAGATTTGTATCTATATCTAGTAGAAAGGCATAGATTTCACTGAGGTGATCAATGTCTGATATCCTATTGAGGCAGTTATTCAATTGTAATATAAATGACATTTCTAAAAGAATCTTTTAGATGTATTTCTTCCAATTGCCGTTTTATGACATTCTTTAAAAACATGATTACTGAGAGCACATCTCTTAGGATGAGATCTAGTATCACTATTATGTGAACTGATTCTATCTTTGAGTAGTCTCGATGTTTGACCAATATATTCATTACTATAGTTTGAACATGGTATGGAATAGATTAATTGAGATTGGAAATTTATAGGAGTAAGCATTTCTATCCTGTTAAGGATTTCTATCCAACCGATTATTATTGATTTGAACGTCAATGGTTATTTTATCTAAATAAGATATTCTTATTTAGATAAAATAAGAGTTATTGGTAAATAATTGGAAGAGTATATTCAGGTTTTATGAATGAAAAGAAGGATTGGAAATCTGTAGAATGCTATTCTTCATTTGATTTTTCGTTGACTGCTTATGACCAATAGTTCAGGAACCTTCCAGAACTGATAGGCTTACGATACCAATCTATGAGGAGAATATTGTCTGGTGTTCTGATAACCTTAGTGTCAAGGAATGGAACCCATTTCTCGTTATTTTTAATTTGGATGGTGAACTGTATGTACGGGTCATTTACACAATCTCAGATATTCCATCTTGAGAAAGAGAATGATATATGATCGACATATTTCTTCATAAAAAAGAGATTGAAAGAAAGAAGTACCTACCTGGAGGTACCATTGAAGTACCAAAAGTTTGTTTATAAATTTTACCATTAAAAAAGAAATATGTATTATTAAAAAGGAAAGTTATGAGTTGGAATAATTCGTTATTATGAATACCACAAAACTGACTAATACGTCCCCATTTTCTATCAATAGATCTGAGACAAGCATCTAAATGGACATTGCTGTAAAGAGAAACTACATCTAAGATACCAATTTTCCGGCAATTTTATGTCATTGAATGTAGAGAAAACATCAAATGAATCTTTAATAAAATATTGATTGTCGAATTCATATGCCTTAGTTAAAATGTTTATCCGACCTACTTAATACTTATCCTTATATTATGATCAAAATTACAACGAAACCTTTGTATAAGCTGTATTTATGTAGAGTTTCATCTGAATCTGTTCAGTCCTTTAGGCGTGAAAAGAGCCACAAACATACATACACATATCCATCCTCACAAACATTCACATTTATTATAGTATAGATACATGAAAATGTATTTAATCGCTGCACATGAAAAATATTTAGAAAACTATTGTCCGTTTATTCGTGAAAACTGTTTAAAAAATATGTTTTTCCATTAACCAGCTGTCGCACCCCTACGAATGACAACCCTCAGAAGTCGAAACTTGTGCGAGCTAAGGATTAACGTGGTCTTACCTTTTAACGTGTGATTCGTAACACGAACCTCAAAAACGGCGAAACCGATTTGGGTGTGTTTTATTGTGGTGAGCTTCAAATAACATTTACTGTTCGATTTATTTCAGTCGATTTTTAAATGAAAAAATAAATTTAAATCTAAAGAAATGAACTTTAAATGTTCAAGCCTGTCTCGGATATACCTACACAGAAGAAGATAGACTTGAACATTTAATGTTCATTTCTTTAGATTTGTTCACTACCTGTCTTCAAGCATAGCCCACTGACAAATAAGAAAATGAATTTAAAGAATCACCTCCAATATTTGTTGGAAAAAATACTCAAAACATACTGTTCAGTTGATTTGGCTGAAACACTCTTCAACTATACTTATAGTTTGTATAGTCTATTCAGTCATATCCATATCCAATTCGCTGAAACTTGTGGCTTTGCTGAATCAGTTAGTTGTCAAAGTCGGTACTTACGACATTACTTCAGAGTAGTGTCGAGTAATTATCTGAACTCAAATTGCCATCAATGAACCAGGTTCCTATGATATGACAAATCGCTAACATATCGTTTTACTTTTTGTGCATTTTGGAAAACAGATTGTGATAAATTGATGAAAGTAGCCGTTGTTACTACGTGGTAGGAGATCATCACGAAATATGAGAAATAGGAAGTTTTGATTCCCATTTTTCAAAATGCTGGCAACAAATGGTTAAAGCCATAATTTAATGCCATTCATCATCCAATGCTTTCTTCCAAGATCTCAGAATCTATTCACCACTGAAACCACTCAGCATCCACACTTCGACTATATGTTCACTGTCGGATTTCCCTACGAGAATTACCGTCGCTCGAGCTGTACTTTCTGATAACCCGATATTTCACCATTCTCCAAGGCGCTTTTCACTTTGTAATCTCGCTCCGTGTCTCTCTGTACACCTATATTCTGTCCAATACATTTCCAAGCTAATCTCATAAACATATACCGCCGGGTAATACGGAGCGCAAAGATAAGAGGAACGTCTGGAGTCTCGCGGAAATACAGGAAGAGTTCGGCCTAACGATCCGGCTGATTTCTCTATCGAAAATCGAACCGGTGGTTGCGGAACGCTTTTGATACAGCCGAGTACTCGGGAATGCATTAGGGCCTTTGAGAGACGGATTCGATCAGAAGAAAAGCGGCACGAATGCACGGGAGGTGTGATACACCCTACATGCCTTTAAGGGATTTCCAAAACATGGAAGAGATCATAGAACTGTTCTTATAGATGACTCGTAGTGAGGACGACTATTCTATGTGAATATTTCATCCTTTAGTTATTTAGGCTGTAGATAATGATCTAAGAATATCTGATAAGTTCACGACATTCGACGTCGACGAAAATACACATTTTCCCACATATCATCATAAAATAATATTAAGAACAATCAATTTTATTGCCCATTTAACAAGAAAACAAAACAAACATTTTTTTTACAAAAGGTACACTTTGTATTTGATGTGCAAATGGCTTTTGGTTCAGATCGCGAATTTGCATTCGCATCAGCTCTTCCACTAATGCCTAAAAGGTAGAAAAATGAAATATTATATTAGGGCTTGAAGAGAATGAAAGAAGAAAGAGATGTTAACATATAGATATAGAGATATATGATGAGTTAAAACGTTTTTCAAGATTCTCGCCGCGAACCTAGTTATTCTGAATGCTGAACAGATGCTGTTTAAACATACTTTTGAAAATACTTTCTGACATGTTAAAACAATTGTTTTTCCATTTATGGCGATACTTCACTGTAGAGGTGATATCATAAAAAAAGATCGTTTAAACATTTCCTTTCTATGAGCACGAATGTATAACACTACATTTTTACGCAAATTCAGTTCATGAACATTTGTTCTGTAAGACAAATGTTCATATAGGTCAGGAGAACTCTTATATTTGATGATTTTAAAGAATATACATGATGCATGCAAACGTCAACGATTAAACATATTCACCCACTAATTTGTGCTAATTTTTGTGAAATTCTAGACCTTCTTCTGATACCAAATATTAACCTGATGCAAGAGTTTTTAACTTTTTGTATGCGACTCCCATCGCATAAATAAACATGAATGATAAACAACGTCACAATATACTTGTGATGCACTGTTTGGAACCTTTGGTGTAGTAATGAATATTACTGGAATTTTTCCCAACACCAAACCGTTATTTTAACACCTCGACACGTGTTTCGATCACCAAGTGATTATCTTCAAGAGGAAACACGAAACACGTGCCGAGGTGTTGAAATAACGGTTTGGTGTTGGGGAAAAACTTCAATAATATTCAACGTCACAATGGTTGAAATGAGATAGAACTAATGAATCACACATGACATAGCATTTTCTTGACATCTACATACAAATATTGCCTATTGGGTAATGAATAAGAAATTTTGAATTTGTAGGTTGCATATTCATGCAATATAAGTTTAATATCTAAAATTTTTACAGTTACCGAATATCATACCACTCATAAAAAAATTGATCAACTATGAAAAAGTTATTTAACATTCAAAGCAACTTCTTTGGATCCTCATGGTAAATTTTTTATGAGATAGCATCTTCTGTTCTCACGATACGCAGTTTCGTGATGCCAGACGATGCTATCGTATAGCGAATTACATGTGACGATTTTGTAAATTTTCAAGTGGAAATCTCATATCGAAGTGTGTTTTTTGAATAAGTAAAAATGGACTTTCATCAAGTATCGGTCAGTTCTATCATATTTTTGGGGGTTAGTTTCCAAACAAATTCATTAGATATATGTGAGGATTGTCCGACTCCAATGTACAGCGAAATTGCTGGTGTCCGAAAGCTTTACAGAAAACGGCTCGGCAATACTATATACAGACATGCTTGCCTGGACCTTGAGACATACATCTTCTTTACATCTTTTTAGAAAGAGACTGGATGGATAACATTCAGCACTGTGTACATTGCAAATGGCACACACTACTGGTCGACACTGAAAGTCACATCATACTGGAAATTACCTCCAAATTGATGCCTCCAACAATCAATTATGATCTGCCTCATACCGTTCCGTGCCTCTACTCCGGTAGAAACGACTAAAATCACCGGAAGGATGAAATACCGAGGCATATTGCTGTTGGTTCACTGATGGATCAAGCCTTCAGGTTTTGATGCAGGTGGACGCAGTGGCAATCCAAGGGATTTGTGTGTACAGAAACTTTACACATGAATAAATAAAAATTTACTCGGATAGCCAAGCCATCTGCAAGTTCCAGTTCCATATCTTAATGAGGATCTAGAAGTGATTTCAAGTAGGGGTGAAACTAACCAGGGTCAATTCAATGCCACGAAAATTCAGGCATCAGTTTTCTCCAAAAAGATGAATATAATAATGTCAAAACAGACAATTCCGCCCTCTGCTTCGATAAGTTTGTTGGGGGTTAAATAGACACCAATATGTCTTGGCACAATCATGTCGCTGGAATTGCAAAGGCTGCTTATCAAAATCTTGGAACACTGTTTCAAACCAGAAAACTGTACAAAGCTCAGCAACTTTTGATGCTTTATAAAGCTCAGATCAGACCTTCTTTGGAGTGTTGTTCTCATGTAAGGAGCTTCGCCATTAGGCATGCCCTGAAGTTGCTGGATTTCATCCAGAAAAGAGCCATTTGCCTGAGTGGAGACGCGAATATCACCAGGATAGTCTGGAACATCGGACAAAGGTTGGAGATTTGTCACTCTTTTATAGATGTCAGGTCAGGTCAGACAATTCCGCTTTCTGTTTCGATAAGTTTGTTGGGGTTTCAAATGGACACCAATATGTCTTGGCACAATCATGTCGCTGGAATTCCAAAGGCTGCTTCTCAAAAGCTTGGAACACTGTTTCGAACCAGAAAACTGTACACACCTCAGCAACTTTTGATTTGCATCAAATTTTTT
>WOGO01007897.1:0-10902 GCA_015342085.1 Leptinotarsa defecta
GTTGAAGTAACTACAGGAGCAATTTATAATATGCTTCAAGTATTATCATGTAGTGCCAAAATTCATGAAAATAACAAGCGTTTGTGTGGTAGAGGGAAATATAAGTAAATCACCGACAACAGGGAGGCCGTGGACTTTTGAGTTTGGAGTGTCTACATGACAGAATGGTGCTGGATACAGCCTGTAAAGTCGTCAGAAGTTCGGATCCCCTTCTCTGCATGGTCCGTGACCATGAGAGAGCAGGAATTGGAGCATTTCTATTTAGGGTAGCTGCCCTAAATAGAAATGCTCCTAATTGGCCCTGACATAGTCAGGGCCAATTAGATCCCCAGACGAAAAGAGTCTTGATTATTTTCCTTGGGACATCTAATACTTTGGTGTAAAGTACACCAATTCAAATATAAAAAATACTCCAGGAATTTTCCAGTTTATACAAATTACAAAACTAAATAATTTATAAATAGTATAAAAATTATGAATGAAAACTCCGAAGATTCTTGCCTACATTCTTTGGTTACCAGAATTGTGAAATTATAAAAAAAACTCTTTTAGGGACAATCAAATGAATGAATTTTATTATCTACTTCAAAAACCATCCGCCGGACTAAAAAAAGGAGACAATTTTTTATGAGAAGATAGAGGGCAATTACATTATTTATATTTATTTGAAAAAATAAAAGTCGCGTATCATGATTTAAATGAAAAATATGGCATGGCATTTTCATAGGAACGTCACCGATGAACATCAAGAAAGCCTTTACCATGTCAAAAATATTTTTATGCGTACTTTGCATGAACCAAAATTGACAAAAATTATTTTTTGTCATATTTTAACATCCTGACATCAGAATCAGCATTCAATTATGAAATCCCCTGAAAAGTTGAATCATTAAACACGAAAAAAGGACAAAACACAAACACTACAGGAAAATTCTTAAGGTGCTCTAAGAGCGGTGCCTGTGCGAAAGTAGTGATTCACATTGGATTTGAATCGCTGGAGATTGAATCCATTTGGAAAAACGTCTCAGGAAACAGAGGAAAGAGTTCTTGAAGAGTGAAGTTCGAGGTGTAACTGAGTTGAACCTCACAGCGATGAGCAGCCACAGTCCACCGCATATTTCTGATATGTACCGGTCTTGGTGGAATCAAATGTGACAAGTCACTTCCCGTGACCGGATCGATAGAGAGACAAATCTCCTACCATTCTTCCATGTTCCAGTTGCAAGTAGTGTTTGCGTCTCCAATCAGGCAGATGACTCTTTTCTGGATGGAATCCAGCAGCTTCAGGGTATGTTCAGGGGCGAAGCTCTATATAAGAGAGCAATACTCCAAAGAAGGTCTTATCTGAGCTTTATAAAGCATCAAAAGTTGCTGAGGTGTGTACAGTTTTCTGGTTTGGAATATTGTTCCAAGTTTTTGAGAAGCGGCTTTTGCAATTCCAATTATAAGATGTCCAATTTTATATTTTATTGGTAAACTTCAGCATTACACTATGTTAATTCTAACGAAATGGAAATATTTGAAGCATATATGGTATGATTTTCAGTCGGTATGAAAGTACCTATTCAATTATATATTGTCAATTTCGTTTTTATGATATTGATATACAAATTGAGGTAATTTATTTTTCAGTTCAATTCATTACGCTGTCACATTCGATGTACTTGTATTCATATGAAATTTATTGAATAATTTTCATGTTCAATTTCAATGTCGTTAAATGAATCAATCAAACATATATTTTATTATCGGAATGTATACTTTATTTCAAACAATGTAAATCAATCATCCTTGGTAGTTTCCTTGACTGTTTTATCATTTCTCGACATACATCTCCCGTTCTTACGTGATTAATTGTCCATCTAACCTCCAAAAGTCGATCGTTGTATTTATTATCCAACTCAGAAGATATCAATGTTATACAGAGGTTCCGTAAAGTACGTGATAAATTGTTAACGACGGTTTGTTTCAATTACATCTGAAAATTAACAAAATGTGCTTTTTTCATGTAGTTAGGCTCCTTGAAACATTACATAAAACTTTCGGTAAATTGACTTCATTAAAACAGGTGCGTATGAGTGGCACAGTGAATTTCAAAGCGGCCAAGATGTGGTAGAAGATTTGCCCTGCTTTGGTCGGCCATCAACAACCTCAACTGAACTTAACATCGCTAAAGTAAAAAAGTGAAGGAAATGGTGACTGAAAATCGTCGTTTGGGACTGAGAGAGATAGCCGCTGAAATTTCAACGTCTCACGAATCAGTTCGTAACATTTTAAACAATTTTCCAAGCATGAAACTCTTTGCCGTTTGGCTAGTACCAGAAGACCTGAATTTTCTGCAAAAACTCAATCGCGTAAAGGTCAGTAAATATGTTAGAACAGGTCAATTCCGATCCCACATTCATAAAACACATTGTAACTGGTGATGAATTTGATATGCAAACCAGACAACAAACTTCGAAATGGTGCCTTCCAATCGATCAAAAGTGAAGTTGACGTTGACAGTTTTTCCGATTAGCACGTTGCTGTGCTTTTGGAATTATTGCCTGAACGTGAAGAATATTATCTAGGCATTGCGTGGCATTTGAGGGAGCAAATTTGTCGAAAGAGACCGAAATGTGGAAAGAAAATTCATGGTTTTGAACTACGATAGTGCACCATCTCAGAAAGCTATCATTGTGAACGAATTTCTGGACAAAAACTCAAGAAACCTTTCTTCAAAACTCAAATTTCTACTTCGAGGCACCCGTTTTCAGTCGAGAGATGACAAAACAGAATTCGTTGGGGCCTAGTTTGAAGGCAATACAATAAATTTGGATGAATAATACAAATTTTGCATTATACTGAGGAATTTCCTGTATTTTTCGACATCGTATTATAGTGAGGAGTATTGACGTAATGATGTCGTTATGACGCTGTTCACCATACTCAAAATTTCCATCACAATTCATACGTACTTTATGACGTAGATTCTGAAGCCCATTTCTGAGGTGTCAAGTCGAGAGTTGTGTCACCAGATTGAAAAGTCCAGAAACTAAAATCTTTGTCAGATCTCAGTTGAGAAACATAGCTTGGTCTCATTGAGACCAATGAGACCATGGAGAAAGAATAAAGAATAACAACGTTTTGAACAGCTAGGCAGCAAAACTGTGTGTTTTAACAGAATATTTTTTGGAGAAGATCGATTGCATGAGGCAGCATTGTTGATATGAAACAACACAGGATTCATCAATCTTTTCACATTATATTGTTATTATATATGTAAAAAATATTCCGTTTTGTCGGATTCTATCTGTTGAATCAGTTCCTTACTTCAAGAAAACTTACTTCAAGAAATCAATTATAATCGGACTTTGAAGTGTCACCGCTAATCGGTTTCGTTTATCTTATTTCAGTTATTATATAACACTTTGTAGTTAGTTGTAGTCCCCAATTATAAGCAATAATTGTTTCTTGGGACAATAAACTGAATTGTATATTAATGAGTTAACCGTGTTTCGACTCATGTATGGACCGAGTTGAAATTTCACGCTTTTAAAATGACAGCAATTTTTACATGGAGTGGAACGTATATAATTTACAACTTGCAAGTTTACTTGAATAATTAATGCTACTATATTCACATGTATTGTGTTCAATTTATGTGAAATTGGACTGAAAGAATTAAAGGAAATTGTACAGTCTGTGAAGGTGTTTTTCTGGTAGATATCAAATTGGAAACCTTTATTATTCCTTGAAATATTCAAATCTAAGAAGTTAATCTCCTTGTTTTGTTCGATTTCTACTCTGAAGTTAATTTTGTTAAGCAGACTATTGAGGAAGTTAAAAATTGATTGATTTGTCTGCTTTAACCATCAAAACCCACGAGTATGTCATCAACGTATCTGAACCAAAACACAATAATTTTTGAGGAAGGAGGTTATTAAGGATGAGGTTATTTTCTAGTATACCTTTCTGAGGAGGGTATTTGAAGGTATTTTCTAGAAATACAGGTAAATATTTAGAACCAAACCATTTTGGATGTTTCGAGTAGGTACTAATCGTTAACACTCATATCAAGTTAGACAAAGAATGCGGGCACAGGTATTTGACTCATTTGACTGTCTATATTCATGACCCCGATCAGTGGTGATTTTTCAAGAGTTACTAGAAAGATATTTTATTTAGCCGCTGCAGGAATTCATTCGGTTCTGAGATTTCGGACGGGAAGTAATCCTAATTCTCATTCTCCTTGCCACGAGGTTACACTGCTATTTTTCTGTTTGTCGTTTTGTTAATGTTATTAATAAATTTCATTATTTGTAAACGCTGTGTCCGTCTGATTAATAATTCACCTATAGCCAGTCCCGACAAAAGTATTTTCTAGTAAATCTTCCTGAGGAAGGGGGTTATTAAGGATGAGGTTATTTTCTAGTATACGTTTCTGAGGGAAAGGGTTATTAAGGATTAGAGTCCTTTCTAGTATATGTTTCTTAGGAAGGGGGTTATTAAGGATAAGAGGGTTTTCTTGTATATGTTTCTGAGGAAGGGGGTTATTAAGGATGAGGATATTTTCTAGTATATGTTTCTGAAGGAAAGGGTTATTAAGGATGAGGGTATTTTCTAGTATATCTTTCTGAGGGAAAGGGTTATTAAGGATGAGGGTATTTTCTAGTATATGTTTCTGAGGAAGGGGGTTATTAAGGATGAGAGTGCTTTCTTGTATGTGTTACTGAGGAAGGAAGTTATTAGGGATGATGGTATTTTCTAGTATATGTTTCTGAGGAAGGGGCTTACTGAGGATGAGGGTATTTTCTAGCATATGTTTCTGAGGAAGGAAGTTATTAAGGATGGGGATATTTTTTAGTATATGTTTCTGAGGAAGGGAGTTATTGAGGATGAGAGTATTTTCTTGTGTGTCCACGAAAATATCTGCTAGAATGGGACTTAAGAGCCTACAGAGAGACCTGAGTTTTGTAAGCGAAAATTATTATTATATTTGAAAAAAAAATTGTTTCGGACATGTATTCAAGAGATGAAGAGGTACAAAGCCTGAGAGCTTTTTTTTCTCAAAAACAAATTTTCAAAAATGTACCTCACTCAATATAATGAATATATACAAAAAAGTATAGGCAGATGAGTAGGCCCTCTGGTCACTTCACCCCATCAGATGTTATTTTATAAAATCATGAACTGCCTTAAAGGATACATTCCAATATATCATCATGAAACTAATTAAGCTAGGATTTTACCATTGTTGCTTTAAAAATTGGATTGGTAATGAAAAATAAATAACAAAAAATGGCTTATATTTAAAACTGATTAATACAGTTTATTGTATGATTTTCACTATAAAGAGTTTTACAACAACCACGACACATGTTTCACTATACTTTCTCAATCGTAAAATATTTTATAGTGAACATCATACAATAAAGTATTTTAATTAGTTTTTAATATAGATTTTCATCAAATATCGGCCAGTTCTATTCAATCACTTAAAATTACCTCATATCAGTACTGGACAAATAAGAAAAATTGAAAAAAATTAAGAAATCGGGTAATAACGGATCACACACTCTTTTCACACTTTCCACTCTTCATAGTTATTTCAAAAGTTTTTTTAATTTTAATAAATATCTCAATAAATATTTATTCTACTGTGTAGTCTGTCGTTAAGCGATTTTCGAGCATTTGAGGACCCCATCCCACTGAAGAAAAACACTTTGGAACACGGTAAGAAACAGATGCATGACACCGTCAAGTTTGAAATGACAGCAGCATACTCAGATTCAAATGTCTGTGCATTGAGACTAGCACACAACAAAAATCGTATTGAATCGAAATTTTTTAGTTTGCTATCAATTTGAACTATACCATTCGATCACTCACTTATTCCCTCATTTCAAAAATTGTCTAAATCCCTTCATATTCTGCCAACCAAAATTTTGATATTTTCTATGTGATATTTTGAATCGTCGTTATTTTTCCAAACCATTCAAGTAAAATTTCAAAATAAAAATTCATGAATGAAAACAAAGTAATGTCAGAGTTTCTCATGTGTACTCATAACTGGTATAATACTCGTTTCAAAAGGTTGATTACTACGGGTTTGAGAAGGAAATAATAAGGTAATTATGTGTAGGAATATTTTACATTCTCAAGTGTGACCATACATATTATTAACAATGAAATTTGAACTCTGTTCAACAAACGAAATATAATAAAGAAAACAGAACAAACATATTCTATTCTAAGTATATTGTGAAATGACTATCGTATAAAATGAATCAGCGACACGCGATATTATTATTCACTTTTCGATAAGAAGAGCATGTTGTAGAAAATGTATTTTATCAAATATTTACTAGTACGTCATAATTCAAAGTACATTTCCGTGTAATTTTGAACGAATGTACACGTGGGTGGAGAAAACACGTAAAAGAAAAAAGCGCAGAAATGTATGTATTGACTCAAAAAATATGAAATCTGTAGGCCTCGAGTAATTGTAAAAATATCTTTTCACGTTATTTTCTGAAGTTCTATAATAACAAGTTCCAAAAGAATTTACGTAACGTTTTGAGTTCCAAACTGATCTATTAAATCAGCCATACTCTAAGTGTGTTCAAAACACCTCTCTCTGGTCGACCGTTTTGACGCGGCGTATCACGATTCACGAGGGGCTGCCGAACTTAGTCGCCACCCACCACAGTATACTTTGTTCATTCAAATGATTGGCATACTTTGTTAAGCCGATCAGAAAGTAAAAGCACGTAAAGGCTGACTTTCGACCAAAAAGAGGTCAGATGTCAATCTTGTTGAAGTGCCCATCAACAAGTTGAGGACCGCTCGGAGAGCGGGGGTGAATGGAGTGGGGTAGTCGGTTCTTCTCGCTAAATAGCTGGGGGGGGGAAGCTTCTACTTCAGGGCACTCAATCCGGAAGGAGGCATGTGGGGTTAAGCTGACACAAACGGGCCGTCGCTCAAGACAAAGCTACCGCTGTCTTGCCGAACGGCGGTGTTCGACTACTCCAAAGAATCCGATACAAGCCGATCGTTTACACCTCAAATTTTTAATTTCTATTTTCATTTTGGCTTTTTCAGCGACGATCGCGCCTCGACACTCAGTCGATACTTGCAGCAACAGGCAGATAGATTAGAGGAATGGGCGAACCTGTGGAAAATCAGTATAAACCCTGACAAGAGTCAGGTAATACTGTTCACCCGGAGGATGGTACACCCGGAAGGAAACGTCATCCTCAACGCACAAGAAATTCTGTGGACCAACGAAGCTAGATACCTGGGAGTCAACCTAGACAAAAGATTAACGTTCAGGTCTCACGTACAGGAGAGAATAGGAATAGCGACATCTGCCCGACAAAACCTATTCCAATAATAGGTCGAAGAAGCAACATGGAATTGAAATGGAAGCTGTTGATAATTAAGACCGTAATACCGATGACCCCAGATTCCGAGAGAGGGACAAACACTGTCAGGCGGCTCCCGTAAGTATAAAAATATCTTAACCAGATTTAAATTCATCTCATTTTCAGATTCGCAGAGAAACAAAACTTGCTCGCGACATAAAGACACTCGTCTCCGGTTAGTTTTTGGGGACCCCGTGCAAAAATTCAGTTAGGAAAGCCATGATGAAAGCAAACATTAGATTAGAAAGTGAAAGCACCTAAAGGCTGACTTTCGACCAAAAGAGGTCAGATGTCAATCTTGCTTAAGTGTCCATCAATAAGTTGAGGAAAGCCCCGGAGGAGCGGGGGTGAATGAACGAGATGGGATGTTCTGCACACAGTAACCGTGTGGAGAAGATCTCAACTCGGGAGGGACCATGGGGGGGAGGGGGCGACACTCAGTCAGTCGACGATTAGCGTTCGGAGCGAGAAGTACCTACCTTCTAGAAACAAAGGGTTTATTGTTCTACTGCTGTATTCTGATTGTACATTTCTTCTTCAAAATAAATCTTCTACGCAGTGACTATCGTGCATCCTAACGTATAACATTAATAATGAAGAAGAATGGAACGTTGGCTTAAAGGCGTTAAAAGTGTTGCAGAAATATCTTCCAACGAAACCGAATGTTCAAAAACAGTACGCGCGAAGTATAGGGCAATAACCGATACAGACGATGATGCAACGACGTCAAGTTCCACGGTTTCAATGTATGCTAATAGTTCCATGGCACCTGCCAAGATACGCTGACATTCAGAAACTGTACACCCCGAGTCTAAAGACAAAAAAAATAATTTTTTGTTCCTAAAAAAACAGTTATTAGAACTTCAAAAAACTATGATTCGTGTAACCCAAACTATCAATGAAAACGCAAAAGATATGCTCATGTGTTCACCGCTGCCCATAAACGTTGCCGAAGAAGACATTTTTTATAAAACAATATATTTTTTGAAGAAAATAATCTCAGTTAGAACGATTGCATTGCCATTTGTACAGACGGGGTCAAAGCGATAACGGGTAAAACAGCAGGAGTAGTGTCACGAATAAAAAATAAAGCGAGGTGAGATTTATTAAAACTACTTGCACGTGACTGATAAATTAGGAAAGGAATCGTATTTCGTGTAAAAATGTTTTATTTGTAAATTGCAAAGCGCTTTCGGCTGTTACGCCTTCATCAGTGCGATACCTGTAAGTACGTAATATTCAATGATATTTATTTTAATTTCAGATTGAACTTTTAATTCTTTTGATATTGTAGAATTACTTACTTGTCATGAACATCACAATTAGCATGTTCATGTCCACTCAGAGTGGTTTTTACTAAAGTTGGACCTTAAGACAGCAGGATCTTCTTGTATATACTTGACAAGTAAGTAATTCTACAATATTAAAAGAATTCAAACTTCAATCTAAAATTAAAATAAATATCACTGAATATTACTTACTTGCAGGTATCGCACTGATGATGATGAATCCTGATTCAAAAAATAAAGCGCCTAATTGTGGTTCCAGCCATTGTATCATGCACAGACTAGCACTTGCGATGCAGCAAATGCCATCAAATCTAAAATCAGTTATAGATGAAGCGGTAAAAATAATTAATTTTATCAAATCACGACCACTACAATCCCGATTGTTCTCGTTATCGTGTGAAAACGTGAAACAGATTTCTATCAACTTCATTAATTTGCAAGTTCATTCCATAACATATTATTTTCCAAATGAAACACTTCTTGAAAAATGTAATTCAAAATTCATTGAGTCGAAGCACTAAGAGATGAGCCATCAAAAGTTTGTGTCTTCAATTAGAGTATTTCCCATTTTTGGATATTGCCTAACATTCTTGGATTATGGTTAAGCGTGAAGCTCCTTTTGTGTGGACAATATTCCAAATAAATATAAATTGTAGTTCAAAAGTTGTTCAAGAATGTATAGTTCTAATAAGTGTTTTAAAACAAAACATTCAAAATGTTTTATATTTGTTGATTGCATTTTTGCAATGAATCTATATTTCTGTATTTCAACCTTCTGTGGAAGGCTTGTATCACTTGTAAACATTTTTCTGACTCGGAGTACCATCACCGTATGCCACTGTCAACATTCTAAGTGTTTTTGAGCACTCAATTCCATTTTTCCCACAAAACTTTATGCGAATCTTTTGATCCATTATTTTCGATAGCAGAAAATCGCCGAACATTCTCACAAAAGTTACTGTGCCTGAAGAATAGCTGGTTGACAAAAAACACATTTTAGCATCTTCATATTGATATTTACCAACTAGACCATATGGATAATCGCTCAATACGTGCAAATATTTCAAATAATCCAGAATATAGTGTCTGATACACAACATTTTTCTTTTTGGTTATAAACTAAATTCCAATGATTTTTTTTTTTTCAATAAGACATCATTGAAAAATAATATTCAGTATTATGGATTGTAAGGTGTGAATTTTGACACCTTTGGTCACTAACCAGAATGAACTAGAACCGTTGGGGCTAGCAAATAGTTTATTCTCAATTACTTTTTTTACTTTTGCTGCTGCATATGTTAAAATCATTCACAAATTTGATACGATTGTCTGGTTCAACATGGCGAAATTTGAGTCATTCTTCACTGTATTCACATCAGTTTATGATACATCCAAAATTCTTCAAACTTTATGATACTCACACACTGAGATATGTCAACGAGAAGCAGATAATATAGTTATTTTTGACATTTTTCGAATTACACTCCCCTGAAACCGAAAAATGCTGTCAATTTAGTTTTTTGCTTTCCTGACTTAATTTATTTCGAAAAGTTTCTCTGATTTCAGAGGGGTGTAAATCCATAAATGTCATGAATAACTTGTGCACCTCCCCAAATATCATTGAGAGAATATAGCTGTTTCGTGCATCCTTGCTGTAACAGTAGACATTGAAGCATTTCCTGAAGCTTATCTTCGATACTTCCTTTAGCGCCCCCAAATCCTCATACAACTAGTAGTTCAGTCGTTACAAAGTGATTATTCACTAAAGAAGTTGATTATGTATACTTTTCTCCTTTCTCTAACTTTTATATTCATTACGAAACACATGTTATATGAATTGTTACATACTTGACGCTGGTCGACATATGATTGAAATAATGAATTACAAACTAGTATACAGTAAGCATGCTAAAATCAGTCGTGAGTGAATAGTTACATTTATTGAATCAACCGTTATGCGAGATCGATCCCGACTGTGCGTTCACTCTATATCACTGATTCGTGCTAAGAATTGTACGTTGAAATGTAAGACCTCGTTAATCCTTATTTGGTAAAAGTTTCGACTGATGGGTCGCCCCGGAGCGCCAATACATTTTTGTTGTTGTTATTTTATTTGATTTATTCAATTAAGTAGGACAATCCTAATTAACAAAAAATAAAATAGTTAACATACCTATTTTACAATAAATATAACTTGTCATAAACGT
>WOGO01007898.1:0-10902 GCA_015342085.1 Leptinotarsa defecta
AGGATGTCAATAAGGGTCGCTTCATTATTATATTGATAGAACGAATGGAGATTTGTTGCTTCAAAATTATTCATGGGCTAAAGTCTCTACTCCATCATACTCTCCTCTGAAATATTTTCTATTGATGACGGTGGTGGCGATTGCGACTCGTGGAATACCTCATCATCGTTATAAGTGGTAAAAATTGTGCTTCTTCAAATACTCGAGACTGATCGAATGGTTCCTTCTTGACACCACCACGTCTCAAATGGTCTACCGATTTTTTAGAGATTTCAGCTATATCATTCAGTGATCTAGATATAAATTGAAAACACTTCTGAAACGACCCATCCTCTTCAGACTTTCCCAATTTCAGAGCTAGATACTGTTTTCTTATACTTTTTGAAATTTCGTTAATTTTGTTCTTGGCACAACATCGACTTCTTTACTAAGCGGTTTCATATTGACAAATAACGTTTCCATCTCTATTCACACACAAATATGTATTTGTTGAAACCTTTTCGATATCGCCCCGCATTCAAATCACATTCGTGGACAATGATAAAAAGTTCCATACTTGTCGCGCCAACATTCTGCACACATTCTCTTGAATTCATCGGAAGACATGTCGGGAGAGACGTATTCATCGAATGCATGTTTCAAATTAATTTTGTCTTGGGTATCTGGGAATACGTCTGACACCTATAGATGGTATCAATGTCCTTATGTCGCCTCATGGAATAATATTCACTAATTTTCTGCAGGCTACATCGTCGAATATGAATATGGAATTTCGTTTAGCTGCCTCTGGACCCAGAATTTCTTCGTTGTCTTGAAATGGGAAGTAACCGACAATATCTCTCGAAACAGCTGATACTTTGGTTGATAGAGCAACTTTATATACACGTAGATATTTTCAAATTTGGCTCCATTCGGATGAAGTATAATACTGATAATGTTGTGTTGTTTTTTCACACACTGATGGACCACATATGATGCCGCGAAAGGAATTGGGCAACAATCCAAATAGTCCAAGTTGTCTATGGGTAATGTTTTGTCTTGCGGAACGACCTCCATGTTCGGATCGGTGGTTGGGAGATTCACATTGACGTCATCCATCATTCCTCTTGTTGACTTATCACGGAGAAGGTATCGTCAATACGCTTATCAATAAGCTACCATTCAAATTACACTTACCTGGCTATCAGTATTGCGGCCCTGGTACGAAACTACAAAAACGTCTTGCACGGGGTGATCCTGGTATTAATCCATTATACTCGGCTTGTAAACAGCACGACTTGGCATATTCGCAAGATACTTCTCTCAAAGCTAGACATCGAGCTAATAAAGCTCTCGAAGAAAAGGCATGGCAACGAATGACGTAAAGAAATCCGCGGCATTGGCTCTAGAGGCGGCAAAAATGACCGTCCATAAAGCTGGAGGACGTAAGAAGATACGTACACAGAGTTATTCCATTCGAAGCAAAATCTCATACCTACTCATACTCAAAAACAGTGATAGATGCAAAAATGACAAAAAGACACGCGAAGAAGATCAACGTCACAATAAAGCTATGAAATATTTAGGTTTCGGTTTATACCTAGGATTTGGTATGTTCCTAAAAAAACAACAGCAACGCAAAGGACAAGGTCTTTACTTGAAGAAGCAAAAAAACTACTACTGAAGCTACCCCATAGCACATTATATGATTTGGAAATTCAAAAATGTGTCCATCAATTGAAAATACCACATTTTCTTGGATTCTTTATGACAAGTTGCCAATTTGTCGTCCTTGGCTGCGAGAATGTGCTGTATTGAACTTGGATTCTCAATTGAATGCAGGCACTCATTGGGTATCTGACATTAAAAACGGCAATGCTGTACTTTTTAGTCAATCATTCCACTTCATACACCAAATGTTACGTTTTCCCCATGGGTTCGATAATAATTGACCACACAGAACAATTAAACTCAACTTTATTTCACTGCTACACTGACAATACTCGTACAATACAAACACTGAAACTTCGAACAATACTCTACTCAATGAACAATGAGTACTGAATTTACAAAATATAGAAACACTAATTTGTGAAGAGAATAAATTATTGTGATCTGAAGTGGAAAAGGAATAGTTAAATGGATCGAATGATAAGTTCAGGTCAATGTCACGTCAGCTCTATCTAAACTGGCAGTAGTCGTCAAAATACTGCTTAATACCTTCAGTATTAGTATCGCTGGTGTCAAACCTTCCTTCTTCAAAAGATTTATCACTCATCATCGCATCATTCGAATAAATTCATTTATCCATATGTAAATAACGAAAGAACTAGGGAAATAGACCTCAAGCCCCTCAGTGTCTTTCGCGCCAAGAATTCTCATGGTTTTCCTCATTACGTAACTGTCGTGCTATAAGTATCAGTCCCATGTACGAACCACAGTGCACGAACCTTATTACCCTTGCCAGAGTTACCAGAAATCCTGATTTGGTTTTGTTCTGTGTTGTTTGTGGATTTTCGCAATCCTCGCATGTTTATTTCACACGTAAACAACAAATGGAGCATTGGCGTAACCCAGAATTTTCGATCGAATTAATATTTGATAGTCATTAGAATTTTCTTAACATATTTTCCGCACGCCCCTGGATCCAGTCCAGAGGATTATGTAAACAATTCCCTCAGTTCCCTTGTCCACATTTTACTGTGAGAGAGATGAATATCCTGGTTGTCTACAAATCTGTTGTGTTTATATACGGAGGGCATCTCTACTTATTTTTTATTACTCTGAGGTTGCCTAACCAAAAAAAAATTCTGGTATGGCACCGTACAGAAACAGAAGTACCACACCACAAGTGACAGAACAGAAGCAAATTGTTCTGTGGTTGTATAGTGGAATGAGCGATGAGTGATTCGTGCATTTTCTGATGTGATTGAATATTAATAAATATCGTGAAGAGTTGGAAAGGAAAAAACAACATTTTTAAAAAACGTTCATGTGATGTATTTTTATTTTTTATTATCGTCGATAGTAAATAAGTGTAGAAATTTCGTTTTCTAATCATGACAACCGAGCAAAAATTTAACGCAGCTGTGAATGTAATAAGAAGTTTACCAAAAAATGGTGAGAACACTTATTGTTGCTCAATAATTAGTTGCAATCTGTTCTATACTTCCATTAGATTTGGCAAATATATTTCTCCAATATTTTGCTGTATTATGATGATATACACTTGAGTATATTTCAAAGGTTAAACATTTACATATTCTTGAATTATTACTACATTTAATGCATCAATTTTTATCTTTACCTCATACATATTTTCATAAAGTGGTCCGTAGTTCAAGGACTAATTAATAATTTTGAATATATGTATTGCAGTGGCAATATTGGTTTCATGAGAGAAGATTCCTGGCTAACCACTTGTTTGCTAATCAATGAAAATAAGTCTTTTCTTAATAATTGTTCCTTTTATGGCAGAAAAAAAATAAAGGCGTAGGTTGTCACCTGGGGCATTTTCGATCTATCTACCCCTAGTCTGAATTGAATGTTTGTTACACCAAAATTAACTGAAGATCATTTTGTAGTTATGATATCCCATATTCATTGTTCATGATGACAACTTTGATCTTGAAAATTGGTGTTTGTTTGAATACCATGGCGGTATTTTATTTCAATAATATTTTTCTATTCACTGTCTTCAGTCGAAGACATAGAAATTCACCAACCCATTTTCAGTGCCTGAAAATGAAAAGCAGCTATGTTGAATAATAATAATATTTATTTACCATTTGTGATACATAGCGTATATATGGTAGGTCAAAAATGATTAATAAAATAATAAAACTAACCAGTTTTACAGTACGTCACTTATGAATAAAAAAATTATAATTAATATTTACGTATACAAAGGTATACATATTCGCCAACTTACATATACAAATATAAATTAATGAAAATATGGTAGTTTTGCTTGCTGTAGTCATATGTCAATATATAAAATAAAATGAAATCACTAGTCAGAACACTGAAACTGAAGCAAAAACAATAAGTGAAACTTGTTCAGTAATAAGTTTTTAACTTTCTTACTGAATTTCAGAATTTAATCTTTTTTTTTTTGATAGTTGCAGTCTGTTATATGAAAATAGTTGTCATTGTATAATGGAGTTTTTTGAAAATTGCCACTCTTATGCCAAGAGACCCTGAGAACAGTAGCATGGCGAGTATCCTGACCATGAATGCTCAAGTTTGTTATGTACAAGTCATGGTTCCTGTAAACAAAAATGACACATATTATTTTATATATAAATATGAAAACTCTAGAAAATTCCTTTGCACATCTCCAACCCATTATGTTCAAACTGGTGTGGGAGCATGTATTCGCAAAAATAAAAATTGTTTCAACTGTTTGAATAATAAGCTGAATTAAGTTTACTGCACACTTTTTGTATGTGACTATCCATCTAAAATAGTTCCAAGAAAATTTACTTCTTTTGATACTTCTATGTCATTCAAAGTGAATAAATTACAACAGAAATCAATCCTAACAAATATTTTCATCAATCAGTTAGTAACATTGACACCAAGTACTACAGTGATTGTGGTATCATCAGCATACATAGTTATGTGATATGATATAAATTCAGGCAAGTCATTGATAAAAATTAAGAATAACAATGGACCCAGAACAGATCGTTGTGGAACACCTAGTTTCACATCAAAAGGAGCTGTTGTAATTCTATTACAATTAACCACGGTTTTCCATGTACGATTCTATCCAACACAACACATTATTGTGGTCCTCCCCTACCAATACATTTATTTGTAAAGCACATATTCAAAAACTGTTTTACACTGAATTTGAAATGTGCCGGAGCTTCATCCATTGGAGTCCACATCCGTTGCCTGATTTTTAGCGGCTCATTCTCCAGAAGCTCTAGCAGATCATCTTGTAAAAATTGTAAAAATATTTGACCATTCAAGTTTCCATCAACAAGTACCTATGGTTCTATAACAAATATACCTATAATTCCTCCCCACACGTTAACAGATCATCTACAAATTCTGGTTATCCAGAATGCGAAAAAAAATTAATATTTACATCACTATAATAATGGAAGTTGTGTCTGTCCACCAAGCCATTGTTATGAACAGTGGATTCACCAGAAAATGAAATGGAATCCACAAAATGTTCATCCTCACTAAACTTATCCAGAACCCATAGACAAAAACTGATTCGTCGATGAAAGTCTATTTCATTTAATTCCTGGTGCATCTGAATACGATACGGGTGAAAATCAAATTTTTTATTACCCTAGAAATGCTCAGTCAGTTGACTCGTATGAGAGTTTTCTATGATTGATCCCATAATAAGCAATTCATTTTTCTTGTTTCCAATGTTAGGTTTTAGTCTTTTTGCCGTTTCATTAGGTACTTTACCAGTCCTACAAAATTTATGTAGCAATCAATGTAAAATCAACTTTTTTGGATGATTCCGGTCTGGATATTTTTGGGCATACACCCTCGAAGCCAAAAGACAATTCTGTAAGCACTCACCAATCGCTAAAATCATATCTATCCGCTCTTGAATGGAATAAGTTTTCATTTTCAACGGTAATAATTCAGTGAATGTTTTGAATAATGTAAAACACAATTATTGTCAACATTCGAAAAGTTCAAGAAATGTCATTTGAAATCTATCTTGATTCAAAAAATGCATTGAAATAAGAACTATTTTTTGAAAAAGCCAATATCTGAAAAACTATTTAGGTTAGATATAGGGAACCCCAAAATGAAATGAAAGATAAATGTATTTTATTTCATCAGTTCGGACTTCCATTGTCTAATATAATATAAATTGATTTGAAATCCCTGAAAAAAATTAAACAGATTAACCAAAAATAACAATTTTATTAAACAAAAAACTGTAATTGCAACCGCCTTCAAACAAATGCATTTTATATTGTTCAGACCAAAAAATACAGGGTAACACCCTGTATTTTTGGTTTGAAATAACAAAATTATCTTTGTCCGAAATTATAAAAAAGTGACAATTATTTTCGAACATTCTGTATAATATTGAGAAACGGGTTTTATGAAAATCAATAGCCCAAAACCTCTTTCATGTTTGGTCAGAATTCGAAGGGATGATTTCTATACATTTCAATGTTATTTAGTTTCCAATTGTAACGAGCATTTTCATTAAAAAATTAAAGTAACAAAACAACCAACAAAAGATATCAAATATCCTTGTTTTTCTTGTAATACGTGCCGTTATTTCATTTGTACAGAGTGTTCCGACCTAACAGCATCCCAATTGAAATGCATGCCACTACAAAAACGTACATTGAAATTTAATTGTAAAAAATGCAGAAACTGTGAGTATGTTGAAAGTTTGCAATACATTTTAAAAGATAAGGAAGAAATAATAAATAATAAGAATGAAATTATAAAAATGTTACGAGATAAACTTAACAACTACGAAACAGAACGTACTCATATCACAGTACCTACTTACTCCGAGGCTACCACAACTCTGCAAAACGTTCCTCATATAATAATAAAACCTAAGACTACCCAAGATACGGAAAAAACGAAGGAGGAAATAATAAATAAAATCAATCCATCCAATTTAAAAATTGGCATTAGAAGTATGAAATCAATGACATTTGGCTCAATTGTTATCAAATGCAAAAACAAGATAGAATCTGAAATTATGGAGAAAGAAGTTAAAAATAAAATAGAGAATAGGTATAATATTGAAACATAAAAAATGAATAAACCAAGGATTAAAATATCAATGTTTCAACAAAATCTATCGAAAGAAGAAATTGAAACCTCAATTTTACAACAAAACGAAGCCCTAGACGAAATAAAAATAACATTTATTAAAAAAGGAAGAGATAACCAGTCAACAATCTTTGGAGAATGCTCACCTTCATCTTTTAGACAACTTATGCGACTGAAAAAGATATTTATCAGTTGGGAACGCTATTCAGTTTTTGAAGATCTTACAGTTCTTACAGTTTCCAGTATCGAGAGTTCCATCATAAAAAATAAAATTGACCTAATTAACTGATCTGTCCTTTATGTAATGAAGAGCATGAACAAAAATACTGGTCAAAAATAAAAAAAAAAAAAAGGTACCAATTGTATCAAATCTAATGATTAGTACAAACTGAAAAATAATGTTGATCATCATTCGACAGACATTAATTGTCCAACTCTACAGTTCCATATCAACCTGACAAAAAGTAAAATTGACTACAATAGTTAATGGTACTAGTGGATCAAGATACTATCTTAGAAAATTTGAGATTACTAGAACAAGACCATCTGGGGGAATATGTAGAACCTGAAAATTTTGTATTGTCAAAACATAAACTGTTCAACATTACACATTTTAATATTCGAAGTATGTGTGATTGATGACTTTTTTATGGTAACTCATGATCACTTAAGTGTTTTTATTCATTTCATTTAAGTAATATTAAAAGTGCTAACAAAAACTTTGATGAATTCCTGGCACTCATTGAAACATATAATTTAACTTGTGACGTTTTTGTTTTAAGTGAATGCTCTAGAAATGTATCTTTAAGTAACCCCAATATACCAGGTTATACAACAATACATAATGATGATGATTTTAATAGAAATGATGGTGTTTTGATTTTAATCAAATTAAACTTTAACTACAATATTTCCAATCACAAATTGACTATATGTGGTGTCTCACTAAGTATCATAAAGGTAACAATTAATAATGTAGAATAATTGCCCTATACGGGCCTAACCCAACTAACCTAGTCTCGTTTATCGATGAAATTGATTTATATCTGAACAAAAACCAGACCAACAAAAAGGATGTTCTTATTGGTGACATCGATATTAATTTATTAAATGAAAAATGTATTTATTTAAATACATATCTTTACTAGCTAAATATGTATTTGTGCCATACATACTGAATCCTACAAGAATTATTCCTGAAACTGAATCATGCATGATCACATTTTCCTTAAAAAACCTAACAATAACACAAAATTAATTTATAATTCATATATTCTTACTTTACAACAAAAATCGACTTTAAAAAATTAGGGAACTTATTACGAAATGAGACCTGGGATGTAGTATTAAGTGAAAGTAACCCTCAACTCGGAACTGATCACTTCGTAAACACATTTAATAATGCTATTGAAAACTCCACAAGTATAAAATTATGGCACAAAAAACACATCAAAATAAAACCATGGATAACTGAAGGCTTAATTGTATGGTTTAGAAACAGGGACAAATTAAAGAATCAACTAAACAAACACTTCACATACGAATTGGAACAAGAATACAAGAACAAGAATACAACTACCAAATAAAAATAACTATTATTGAAAGCAGTAAAAATAATCTCAAAAAAACTTATCAACTAATATTAGAAGCTACCAATGAGAAAAACAATAACAAAAATATCTTACAGATCGCTGATGAAAATGGTATTATATTTAGTGATAGCAAATTAATGGCAAATTATTGTAATAAATATTTTAGTAATGTCGGCTTAAAAATGGTTAAAGACATTGATACTTCATTAACAACTAATGAAAATATTGAAATAGATCCCAATTCCAAGTTTCTCAACCCAATAGCAGAAAATGAATTAATGGAGCATATATCTACATTAAAAAATAACACTTCCCCTGGTGTAGATGGAATAACTGCAACCCCTTAAATATTTATTCAATTTGATCATCCAAAAGGGACATATACAAACTCAGTTCAAATCTTCTATGATCACATCAGTCCCTGAAACTGGTGACAAAACCACAATCAGTAATTACAGACCTATCATCGTAATGAACAGTTTTTTGAGAATTGTAGTAAAATAGTAGAATTTCTTGACCAAAAATAAAATTATACATGATTACCAGTATGGTTTTTGTGCTGGAATAGTTATACTATCAGTTTTTTTCTTTTGTTGTAGTTTTATTTCTTTTGTTTTCTATTCGAAGTTATATATCATTGTTATGTTATATTCATATAGCATGTCAAGAATGAACATGATTTGTTAATTTATTTTATCTATAATCAGTACTGCTGTATTTAATTATGTCCTGTAATGGGTGTTACCTATTGGGCAATAAATGATATTATTATTATTATTTCTGTGTATCAACACATCACAGGCTGTTGGTACAAAGAGTTTGTTGATGTTTAATGACCGTTTTCTACAAATTCTCTGAGAATATCATTATTGTAACCCTGATTTGTAGTGATGTGGAAATATTTTTCAGGGCTCCTCCCTAAAATAATCCAAAATCTAAGCAAGGGAGACTTCCAGACTCAAAAGGAAGCGGCGTGGGCTATCAGCAACCTAACGATAGGTGGCAACAAAGATCAGGTAGCAAGGTTGATTGTGGAAGGAGTGATACCTCCTTTCTGTGATCTTCTCAACTGCAAAGACGCCATGGTCATTCAGGTATGTATATGTTCAAAATTCGTGGGTAATATTTTCTTTGATTTCTCATATACAGGGTGTTCCATCTCAGACGAGCCACCCCATATATTTCTTATCCCATAGTGAAACACGTTGAATGATTTTGTTTGGGGGATATCTTTTGACATATATTTCAGGCTTGAACGAGCAACCCCCTAATAGGGGGCTCTTCGACCCCTCGAACTTTAGTAGGGGAGAGGGGTTGAGTGATGCTTTATTTGAAAGGTCTTGGAAGCCTGTTTACAACGGTGTATGAAAAACGTAAATTTGATGAACCGTTTTCGGCAAAAATCTATTTTGCAGCTCGAATAAGCCACCTTGAATAATTTGGTGATTTTTACAATGTACAAGCCCATTTTTATTGAGCCTTTTTTATAAACTCGAAACAATTGTCAAAAAATTACATTCTTGAAAAATTTAATTGTGTTATCATCATGCTTACAATCAAAAAAATCAAATCTGCGTTTTTAAATCCGATGTTCAAATTGTCCTCCATTGACTTCCATACAATAATATTTTCTCTCAAACTAATAAATAAAAAACCAGCAAAACATTTCCTTATCTTGCCTTGATTTTTTTGTGCTTAGAAGGTGATTATCTGGTTGTAACGTTTCTTCGATCATTTCCGAATTGAAATCAATCTGTTGAGTTACTACTTTGCTCTTTTGTTTAAAATTTAAAAAAATATAGTGTACACATTGCAAGAACGTGTTGAGCTGGTTAGCCTTTATTACCAAAAACAAAATTGTGCCCGAGCAGTTGTAAGGATATTTAACCAAAATCATTCTGAACGTAGCGTTTGCCATAAGTACGTACTGGAGTTGATTTCAAAATTTGTGGAGACGGGTTCAGTAATGGATGATGAAGGAGCAGCTGTGGCGGTATTGGGACATGTCCAACTCATAAAAAACACGCAATCTGTACGACAATTTCATTAGTTCGGACTTCCATTGTCAAATATTATATAAAATGATTTGAAATCCCTGAAATAATTGAAAAGAAGAATTCAAAAATTACAGCAGAGGAATAAAAATGAATAGCTGAAAAAACAATTATATTAAGCAAAAAAACTGAAATGAAAATTAGTGAAGTAAAATACAAGTAAAAATGAAACAAATTGAAAAAAAAATACAATAAAAATTAAAAAGTTAAGAGATTCCAAGTCAAGTTAATTCACGACGTTTCTATTGTAAGGTATCCAAAATCGTCTTCGGGTGATAACTGGACAGATTTGTCTGTGAACTGACTATTTATAGGTCATTTGAGTACTTTCACTTATCTCTGCTTTCCTTTTTCCGTTTCACTGTGGGAGGTGACCGTTTGGCGAGAGTTGGCCATTTTTCGCTTGATGATGGGTTTCCATATGTTGCGTATTTCTACGCTGGCCTGGCTGAATACGTTGTTGGACAACATGTATGCGGCTTCCTTGAATT
>WOGO01007899.1:0-10900 GCA_015342085.1 Leptinotarsa defecta
CTTTTAAATATAGTTGATATGTTATCTATATCTGTAGAGTAGGGAGGGTGAGTGTAGGCCCACAGAACTTAGGCCACATGTGACCCATTATACATCCTCCCGAGAAGTTGTCCTCCTAGATCATCGTCCATCCCGTCCTTTCCAGAAAGGTGGAAAGGTCACTGGTAGACATCTCCTTTATATCCGCAGGTGTAGGCCAATACTCGCCGAACACACACTCTCTTATTGATAACTCCGGACACTCGCATAGGACATGCCTGACAGTTTCACCTTCCTGTTCACACATCCTGCATAGAGGTGTGTCTACTAGTCCCATATTATGGAGGCGTTTCCTTAGTTGACAATGGCCAGTCAGAAATCGTTTCTTGGTCATCGCCAGATATTTCTTCGGCGCCAGCTTCCCAGGGTCGCCCGCAAGGTGATCCTGGCAAAATTGCATCCTTTGATTTCATCTCATCTCTTTAGGAATTGAGCATGGATATGACGTTTGGCTAGTTCCGCAATTGTCGAAGTCATCAGGTGTCACTGGGTCCTAAAATTCTTAGTTCAGCCGCTTCCCTGGCTAAAGAGTCGGCAATGCGATTACCTTTACTCCTGTCGTTCATTAGGTATACTTCCGTATGAACACTAATGGGTTAGATCGAATTTCCAAAAAGTTGAACATAAAAGTAGCCTTCAAAACTTCTTGCACACTACAACTGATTTTAGGTAACGCTAGAGACAAGGGGAAAAATGAAAAGTCGGGGACATATAAGTTTGCTAAAAGGACTGTTACAAAAAATATAACGGTTAGACTAAGCGAGATATCAAAACTCGGTTCCAAGAACATGTAACAAATATCCGATTTTGGAGACCAAAAGAATCTAGTGTCGCTCAACATGCTTTGAAGAATGACTATAGAGTAAATGAAAACTCTGAAAATAAAGTGTGACACGAGAACTATGAACAGTGACAAACAGTCCATTTTATTCTGAGCATTCAATACACTTCATTTATTCTACGCCAGGGGTTTCATTTCAGTATTGAATGTTGATGTCGGGAGGGGTAATTACCCCCTATAAATCCGTAATTGACTCTTCATAAATCGAAAATGTACCTATGTGCTTATAAAGTAAATAATAATAATAATAATAGTCTACAGGTTTCTTATCCTACCTTTCCTGAAATATACTCAGATTTTCTCTAGCACTGGCTCTGGCAGCAAGAGCTATCTGAGTGACATATATTATTTTTTTCTACAGCTCAATATATTATTCAAAAATAGGCGGATACTATCTATACATTTACTGGCATTTTATTATATATTTTATGCTTAACACGATACTAAGGGTTTACTCACCTATATGTAAGTATATTCTCACAAAATGCTGGCTAGTGGTAGGGGTATCAGAAGCAAGGTCGAACATTGATTTCAAGAAAGACTGCAAAAAGACATTATACCTCAGCTTGTTGGAATCTACTGTCTCGAGGTCCTTGGAAAATGGCCAAGAAAAATGTTCCCCATTCTCTTGTATCTCCTCCAGAGACAATGAGGCACTTAATAATTTTTGGAAGATTTCTGTTATAAGACTGGGATTCGCACTGAATAGTTTGACCTTATCGCCTTCACTTTTCACATAGACTTTGAAGAAGGAGGATCTTGTCAGCAAAAAAAAAGATGCTGAAGGTTATTGCAAGCTGAAGGTTACTGCAAGCAGAAGTGCTTTCTCCAAGGAATACCGTACCATGGAGATATGTACATCCCTTGCAGCAGCGAGATATGTCTCTTTTATTGTTATAATATTAGAGAAAAAGTTCCTGCTGAACTATGATGGTCGTGTTAATGTCCATGGAATTTTTGGTGGGCACGAAAATCAACACTGTTCACTAAAAGTGGAAATGTTGGATCATGATGTTCACTTTAAAGGGTGGAAAAATTAATCATAATCTATGAATTTGGTTGTTTGTGTGACATCGAGATTTTGGCTATCGTCTGATGGCGAAGCATCATAGAGGATTCATGTCTTTCCTCATTCCATTTTCATCCATATCTAAGGGGAAAAATAAAATTCATATGTCAATAGCTCTTCTACTCAAAGAACCGCCCCTCCATCGATTTTGATGCTACAGCTCATTGTGGAAATATTCTTTTTAGATTGCATGATATGCCAAACTTCAATTCTTCTTGAATTTTATATAGATTAATTTAGTGAATGGATATTTTTTGTTAGAGGCCGAAATTCTTGAGTTATTTGCAGAAAACATAAAAAGGGACCTTTGGAGACACCCCTACCCCCCATACTTTATGACACCTCCTCTTAAATATCTACCGATTTTGGCTTCGTACTAGTTATACATGTGACTTATTCTTTTTCATCTCCATTGAATAAGTTGTGAGTAGAAAACTTTCCCTATTTACTTTTTGCAGTTTCTCAAAAATAAATGTTAACGTTTAATTTTTCAATTTTGATTATTTTTTTCAAAACAACTATGGTTCTAATTGTGAAGGTAAGAATGTCTCTTTGAAAAATTTTCATTTTTAGAAAAATTGAAAATGTATGAGTATTATAGTTTATGATAACAGATAAAAGTGTACTGAATGAGTAACAAATGCACACACCAACAACTGATGTAGGTATCAAAACCCCATTTACTCTCACTAACCTGACACCCTCTACACAACTGCATAACAAAATCAAGAGCCCATCTAAGTCTCCAAACGACGTGCTCCAACAACCAACAAACTAAAACCCACCAACCTCACGCCCTCAACATAACCCTGATCAACTAACCCATGTAAATCTCCAAACCTCTATTAAACGATTTCCATACAACTTCCACCATACTATTGATCACACTAAACTCAAAAAATTATTGGTAGTTTGTAAATTGATTGTTTCGATTGACTGAACTCAGAATTTCAAAGTATTTTGTTCTGGAACCAGAATGAGAATTAAACCTTTATGCATGGAAGTCGTTTCACAAGGAATAATAATATCTTCTAACATATTCATTTTTTCAATTAGATTCTTTTCAATTGTCCCATATTTTATTTATGCAACTTTTTCAACACTTCCTTAGTAGTCTGAAAATGCTCTACTCTCGAACCTTTAGGGTATACCAGCCTGCCTTAAAACGACAGGAATAAAAAAAAATGTTGGAAGATTCTCATTCTTGGGTAATCATGTCTACTAGGTGCCACGTGACAAAAAATTAAGACAGCATAACAGGAAAAGTATTGTGTTGCTGTTGTGTGTTATTTGTTATGTGTGTATATTTTGAGTCACGTGCTATTTGTAGTGCGTGAGTTTTTTAGTTTTACTTACCTAATACCCACTGACATACCAGTGCAATATTTAATCACAAGTTGAAATTTGTGATAAAACTCCTGAAAGTATGAGAGGTTGGACTCAGAATGATTTGTAGAAAAATTTTGAAAGAGGAGAAAACTTACAATGAAAAAGTCCCAACTACAGAACTTTAGCTTTACTATTGACAATTTTAATTCAGTGCCGAAGTTAGGACACTACGTGAGCGTTTCGGCATGGACGCATCTTGAAATTATTTTTCATAGCATTAAATATCAGTTTAACTAGCCTTTGAAAAAAAAATTGTAAAGGTTCCTCTGTTATGGGTTATAAAACATATTTTTGAGAAATGTCGGTCGAGAACTTTTTCACCCTGATGAAAGTTGTGTGTTTACTACGTTTGTTCAAAATATATTTGACAGACGAAGAATGATTATGTTGGAAGGTGGAACTGGATCTTCTAGCATAAAATCAAACACAAATACTTCTCCACGTACCAGAACTACATATAACTACATATACGTATAACGCTCACCTTGAGGCATATTTCACTAACTATATTGGTATTATCTGACATTCTAATAAACAGTGATGCCAAAGTGATTGGCGTTGAGAAAAGCGTCATAGATCTGGTGTGAGAAGTATTTGTGTTTTAATGATAATGCTGACAACCCTGTCAATGATGCTTCAACTATTACAAATGAGTAGAATTTCTCAAAAGGGCTGGTATAATAATTTCAATATACAATGGAATCTTTAATGAGCTAAACAAAACTTCAAACATCGTACATGTTTGAAGTAAATACAAAGATCATTCTAGTAACTTTCCTCGACTTGAAATATTAAATTATCACTAGATGAGCAAATCCGTTGCTAGGTAGATGTCTTCTTGGATTTTTTTGCAGTCATAGTAATACCTCTCAGAGATCTCATTGCCATTGCTTTATTGAAGTGCCTTTGTGGTTTAACGTCATCTGAATAATCCCCAGTGTCAAAAGAAGAAAGTATTACTAACAGAACACCTAGTACCTAGAAAATTGAAATATCACCAAAGGATTATTTCAGTACTTGGTTACTAACCAAACAGGCTATAATGACCACTGTATAAATATGTACGGTAGCAGCGGGCATAGTCTCCATCTCTTTGAGAGCCAACTGAGCTGGCTCAAAGCCTGGATTGAGTTCTAGTGTGTGCCTTAAATGTATAGTGGCTTCTTGATAATGCCCATAAGCTTTAAATATTTCTCCCAAAGTGAAATACTGTTGCCAAGCACCTTCAGGATTATGCAAAAAAAAATAGTGTAGGATTACCTGTTGATCTACACTTTGATCAGATGAAATGTTTCTCTTTGCTTGAGCATTATGCAAGTGATGAATGTACTTTGAAAAGCGTTGTGAAACTAAAGGTCAAAATCAAAATAAATAATATTGTAATTACAAATGTGACACTAAAATGGTAGATTATTTTCCAAGAATTAGAGAGAACAAAATCGGGGTGGGTGGGGCGTGGTAGAAAGAAACTTGTAGTACCAATCATTTCGTCTACTACTGCAAGAGAAAAGGATTTTTTGTCTACTAATTGAGAGCTGCCTGACTTGTCCATTTCTCCCAAGTCTCTGGAAAACACTGCAACCTCGTGGGCTTATTGCATTTTTTCATTTTTTTTTTCATGACACCAATTCCAACAATATTGAGCCTTGTACTAGTTTGCACAGATCATTTGATGGATATGAGTCACATTCTTCTGGACATAATTTGGGGTTTCCATAAATGTTTTGCATTCTGTGATCTAGTGCCTCACACTAGCATGAAATATTTTGTTTAGGAGTCCTCTCAATGGACAGTGTCCAGTGAGTGGCCCTGTGATTGTTCTAAGCCAATCACTGCCTTGTTCAAGCAGTTCTTTTCACGGACGATCCCTTTATAAAGGTTATCCTGTGTTGTGTTCCTGGGTATATTTCCCAGAACACTCATTATGTTTCTTGTAGACCCATTTTCTGATTTGATTCTATACCAAAGATTTGGTAACCCCACAGCAAGTTACATATGGAGATGATGATCCGCGTTAGCTTTTTTATTGTCTGCGATGCTTGAGTGTCCTGGCATCCTGTATATAGTCAGTTCCTCACAGCAGTCCTAGACTAACCTGGATATCACTTTTGGGTTCTTCAGTGCCCCTAGTACTACAGCCTTTCTGCCATTCATTTTGTTGAGGATTGCTAGACTGCATACAGTTCAACCTGGAAGACTGATGTGTATATACTGAACGAGAGGGTAACTGAAATGAAGATTTCTTCCCGCACAATGAATTCCTGTTCCATATTCGGTTTTCAACCTGTCTGTGTGTCCATTATGGTCCAAAAGACTTGTCCATTATACTTGTCCATTACAGGGTTTCATAACAGTGGAGACATAATCTTCCTGAGAAAACCCCCTTACTACAGTGTCACAACAGTCTCTCCCATGATGATTGTGTGTACCAATCCTCCTCTAAGCATTCAGTCTATCCACCTACAGCTTGTGTCATCGATCCATCTTCTCTTCGACACCTGGCTGATTGATTCTATGGATGTTTTATCAAAGGCGCCATCTATATTGAAGAAAGCAGCTAAGAGCTTGATCTTTTACGCATATTCTGCTTTTTTCATGACACGACATAAAGCCGTGTCCGTCAACATACCTGATCACTATGCATATTAGTCTCGATACAGAGGTCAGGTAGCCAGTGATATGTCCTAAATATGTCTGCCAAGTAGTTTTACCAATGTATTTAATAATGCTAACAACATAAGACTAATTGGTCTCAAAACCTTCGCTGAGTCCAATCCGATTACTCGGTAAATGCCATCTGATCCTGACAACTTGTAAGGTTGCAATGAGTTTATGACCCTTTAAATTTTTTCCAAATCTTCTACTTTTGTACCACCAGCCAATCCTCCCTGGACGCTCTTTTAGGAGGCTTCAGTTCTCAATTGATCCAGTACTTCGGCGTTAGATTTGTAACTTCTAACCCGAGGAAGTTCACCAAGAGAAGCTCTCTTCTCCTGTTTTTGAATACTACCTGATATTTGTTTCAAAAATTTTTATTGAGATCCAAAATCCCTTAGAGATATTTTATATAGTTTGGCACATACTTGGGGCTATTGGACCACTTCGAATTGCTTTCTCCATGAATCTATCTTAGATTTCCTCAGAGCCTTGTTGTTGTAAGTTTTCAGGTCTGCTTTCCAGTTTTTTCGGAGGTTTTGATGAGATATTAACGAGATATGTCTCTCCAATTTCAAAGTTTCTATGTTGATAATCTGAACAACTTTCCACTTTTCAGCATGGTTACTTATAAAAGTAGTACCTAGTGTCAAGTGTATCTATCACTTCCTCATGCCTCGTGTTAACGAACATAGATTTATTGGCTAAGTTCAAATGTCTTAATTTATTGGAATGATAAAACTGTAGTAAATGCTCACCTCTTTCATTGATGTTAGTGCTTCCCCAGGTCAGGTGGTCATCACAGCCAATTTTGACTGTGATCTATCTGCTTGGCAGGCTTGTCCACATCTTTGGTTGATGGCGGTTCCTTACTATTTTAAGAAAGGAACGCTCATCCAAGAACAATTTCCTCAGGTCTTCCCTCATCAACCGTTTTAAGTTTGACAGTCATCAATTACTTGGTACAAAAGTTACTCAACGGCAATATATTTATTCCTTTTCAGATAATTATGCATGTTCTTGAGGTCTTTTAGGTTTTTGTTTTGAATTAACTTTCCTGGATCTCTCCCAATTCCATAATCTTTCCTTTGTAGACCCAGGGTAAAAACTGCTGAAGCCCCCTTACTGTGTTGTAGATTGGCTTGAACTACTCTCAATGCGAGTCAGAGGAATTGCTCAAAAAATCCTCACATTATTGGTTGTGGTCCATTGAGTTCCCACAAGTGTGGGGGAAAGGGTTGATCGCATCCATGAAGCTCCCTGCATGTATATATGGCGAAAAACTTTGAGAGGTCACCTGGTATTTCAGAGGCTCCTAAGGACCAGTTAACTGGGTCGCATAACACCTCTGGATTGAGCCCCCTTTTCAGTTGCGTCTTACAACAGGCAAGGGTCAGCGCTAACTTATTCTAGCCACCAGTGCCGCAGGGGGTGGTACTCTTCTTTGTCTGATTTTTCCCCCTGGACCCTTCCGATTTGTTAGGTCCACCCTGTAGCTGAGCTACCGCTGGCATGATTCTCGGGTTCATAATAGTACACAAGTCCCACCACCACGACAAAGTGAAAGCACAGTCTTGGGGCTAAGTAGTACCTTGAACAACGACTGAATGGGGATCTCCATGTTCACTTGTAGTTATATCAGAAAGGATGGAGCGTCCATGAGAATGGTTACTCCTGATTGATCTATTTTTGGATAATGCCACATCAACTCCTTTCACCCTCACATTCAATTACTATGGAGAAGAAAATCTAAGGAAAGATACTGGTCAACAGAAAGACTGTCAGAAAACTGGGTCATAAGGTCATACAATTTATCGCAAACCTATTTATCAATATCTCAACAAGATCTCAAATGATCATCCAGAGCAAAACCTACTATAATGAGAACCTTTGTTGACTATGCCGCCAGGATGATTACTCCACTTCAGGCAATGATCCAGCCGCTAGTGGTATGTACACTCTACTTGCCTGACAAACATAACATTGAAAACCTGTTTAAACATAACAGCATCAAGACCTTTTACACTATATCACATTATCAGATCGGCCATGGACACAGAAGAGTCTGCCATCCTCTGGCATGCACAGGATTCTCACCAGAATACAAGAGAAAAAGCAATTGCAGAACATATCCCAGCAAAAATAGATCACGTAAATAAAATATAATGAAACTGCTATTCTGTCTGATACAAAGCATTATCACACACAACTTCATAGGGACGCCACTGAGATCTATCAGCATCTGAATAATTTCAACAGAAAAGAAGGTATTCAAATCATCAAGAGGGTAGCCAAAAAAGGACTAAAATACAACTCCGATCAACACCTTACTAGCAGCACACCTATCAACAATTTGGACCAATCAGAAACATCTAGCATAAGTGTGGACCAATCAGTCAGGAGTGAACATTCTCATGGACACCATATCCCCACCAATCCCTACTAGTATGAATATGAGTGAACATAGAGCTCTCGTGTCAGTCATTTCTGAGACCGTGAGATACAACTTTGTCCTCACAGAAAACGCATACATTACTGAAGATGTGCTGCAGTAGTATTGAAAACATTTGGTAAAAGTTCGTTTTGGCCATAATCTACCAGCCCCGAGAAATAAAAGCTTCTCTAATAAATCAAATTTGGATGCAAAGGTTCAGTAACTAAAAAAAGTTGTTTTGCTTAACTGCATCTTGTTAATTACAAATGATTCTTCTCACCCTTTTCTGGAGATTGTACTTCAAGAGATCGTCTTGTTAAGTAAATGGCATCGTCCAAGTATTGCAAAGAGAATAGCACCCTAGCAAGATTAAGAAGTACTTCAGCATTATGTGGTGAAGCTGCAAGAGCTCTACGAAAACATTCAATTGCTTTTTCTGCATCACCTTTTATCCGCCAAAAATTCCCTATTTGATTATATAACTGAATTGATTTTGGTTTCTGTAAATGATTGGTTACATTGAATGTGAATGTATTCAATGACTTCGATTCTTACTTCTTTTTTGGCCTTCTTTAATCTTTTCTCCAATGAATCAATATCAAACTCTTCCACTTCAATCTTATTCTTCCCATAACCTTTTGTGAAATACAAAATAGCTTGTGGTTCAGGAACAATCGGGTGTCTCTTTCGATTCAATACTCCTACCAAGTTGTCAAAATAAGTAAAATTAACGGGTTTTCCGCAGTCCAAAGTTTCGTCATTCAATTGAGTCTTAAAATTTTCTACTGCATAGTTTGGATGTTTACTCATATTTCTGAAAAATTATGAAGCATACATATGAATTGACATTTTGAGCTGGTTTCATTTCTTGGGCAGTACTCACTGTTTTTCATTTTCACAATTGGAACAGTAGTATTGCACAGCTTGTTTCACCCAAGACTGGCCAAAATGTTCTGTAGAAGTGATAATGTCAAAAAGGGGATCATTTTCAACAGTATCTTGCTTTGGCATATCACTTGAATAGGAAATTACAGGGTTAAGAGGACTTGCCTCTATTATCTTAGTTTTGTCAGCATTCAGTTTCCACAATGTTGATGTTTTTGAATTAATGAAGATCACCTCAAAACACAATATATAAAAAAATATAGTTAAATTCTGACAATCTGGATACATGACGAATTTTAGTTTCGTTAATGGTATATCATTTTCTATTTGGGATATCAAATTTGAATGAAGATTCTAAATATTCAGCTGTCCTCTGTTACAGGTAGTACAATCATATTTCAATTTGTACCCTGAAAATTTATTTTGAAATTACAGAAAGCAAAACAAAAATGTGTCAAGCGTTCACGATTTGTAAAAGGTGTGTTCGTTTAATACATATTTGAGCGCTCGTTAAGCTCGATTCGCTCGGCGTGCGTTCGATTATACAAATCTTTTGTCTCAGTTACATCTGATTTGTTTTAAAAAATGTCATCGGTTAGCTCTGAGATCAATTTTCAGATGTCTCAAAAATAGTTGAATTGAGTTTTAGGTATTTTCTGGAAATTATTGTCTGGTGTGAAATTTTTGACTCTTTTTTGTCATCACATAATATCTCCAAAGGAGAATTTCTATTAACATGATGATGCCAAAATGAATGCCTTCTTCAACGCTAGTTATTGTTAAATAGTTGTAAAAAAGTCTCCATTTCAAAAAAAAAATTGTAAATCACACTTCTGTTGTATAAAATATTCACCGATCATAGGTGTTTTCTGGCGCTCATGTATTCAAAACGTATTTGTCTGTGATTCAAATTCATTCTTTCTGGCGTTGAAACGATGACGTCATATTAACTATGATTTGAAATGGATTCATGCCATGCGTTACATTAGGCGCTCACATGGATTACACTCACGACCGCAGTTTTTCCAGTTCCACTTGCTTGCGAGCCTAACTGTCGTAAACTCAACTGGAATGGATTATGAAACGTTTTGGGCGTTCATGTAAACATACAAATGGGAAGGTTGAAAAAATGAAGTAGAAGTTTTGATTAGGTTAAGGGCCATTTGCACCGACCCAACTCAACTTTTTCCTTAACAAAACTCCACTTAATACCAAGTAGAACTTGAAGATAAAGTTTGTTGCACGATGCGGTTTCTAACTAAGGTTAACATTAACGATTGGGAGCCACTGACTGGGATTTATTTTTAGCTAACTTCAAACTGAACTGAAGTTTGAGTAGACCACGACCAGGTGTCGAAAGCGCTCGTTTATAATGAATATATTAATATTAAAATACTGAAAATAAAGGAAAATAAGTTGCATCATCCAAAAAAATATATAAATACAGTGTCGTTTCCTTTTTTTAGGATTACCTTTGTTGAAGGAATGTGTTTTAAGGGAAAAATAAAATATTTTGAAGAGTTTACCGTGAATTTTAATTATAAATTGGCAAAGAAATTGTCAATTAAAGTTTGTCTGGTATGAATTC
>WOGO01007900.1:0-10900 GCA_015342085.1 Leptinotarsa defecta
CTCACGATTTTGTTGAAACTAACCATCAAGGACAGTTTTCTCTTAACGTGTGACTCGGAGTTATTGGGGATGATTTAATCGGGCCTCATTTTCTACCTCCTCGATTAAATGGTGAGCATACGTTCAATTTTTAAGACAAGTGCATCCAGTACTGCTGGAGGAGAAGTTTCTTTGGGCGTCAAGTAGCACGTCATCATTTAACTGAAACATATGCGAAACAGTGGATAGGTCGAGAAGGACCACAGAACTGGCCCGTTCGATCCCTGGATCTCAATCCTTAAGAAACCGCATCATCGATGCGTGCAGGGTAATCAAAGAAACTCCAGGAATATTTGAGCGAATATGTGGCTCAATGCGCTGACGTCTAGACGCATGCGTGATGTCTGAAGGTAGACATATTGAACATTTACTATGATTTCTACATGTGTGTTTTGTTATTAATAAATTATTTTTGTTTATTACCCTTCAATTGGTTAATGTAGGCAGGAACTAATTACAAAATAACAATAAATCCAGTTCGCATTTATGACGATGTATCTCTGTAGTTATTCGTAAAATAATTTTTTGCTGCGAACTGGTTTATTTTGGGCAAAAAATTCAAGAAACATTTTTTGTTTAGAGAAACATGCTATCGGAAATGAATTTTTAAATGGTAAACAAACAATAAGACAAAAAGTTACATTAAAAATAAATTTTAGGGGTTGCGTTTTCCACCCCTTACAACCATGGGGTAAACCAAATAAATCACTGGATAAGTGTCTTTTTGGTAGTACAAAACGTCAGGATGATTTCAATATTGTAACTTTTTTAGTGCTTGTGATTGTTATACACATTTTATGTACCCCCTTCAAGGGGCTGTATCTTAACAAGGAATGCTCCAATCAAGTTTCTTTATATAAAAGATCCTATCTTTTTTTCGATGAGGAATCACCTCTTTAAATGTTTTACAGTTAATCAGTTACACCCTGTATTCATTTCCATGTGCAGGTTGAGTCAACAATAATATCTCGGTCCATTGCTATCAGAGAAAACAATTGTTCGAGTTGCTAAATTTTTTTTCGCATTCATATCGATAAATATCAAGTATTTTTCAAAATTATTTTCTCGCATAGTGGGTGATTCAACCGAGCGTGGCGAACCAAAGTTATATTTTTTAAAACAGAATACCCAGTATATGAATACATTATTCGATTCCATATTTTTGTAGCTCTCTAAAGAATTTTTGTTCTCGAACTTCCATTGCGGTATTGCCAAGTTATTCCAGAAAAACCTATTTTGCAGACAATATTTTTCAATCCACCACCCTCATGTCCACAGCAATTAAGTAGATTCTTTTAAGGCATAGTTAGTTAACCTCACTATTATAATTTCAGGACTATTTCTTGAAAAAATCTACTTAATTGTAGTAGACATGTGGGTGGTGAATTGAAAAATTATTGTCTGCTAAAGAAGTTTTTCTGGAATGACTTGGCAATACCGCAATGGTAATTCGAAAACAAAAATTCCTTAGACAGCTAAAAAAAGATAAAATCGAATGAAGTATTCATATACTGGGCAGTGAAATTGGTTCGAAGGGGTAAATTATGTATCATTTTTCTTACTCATCCAACAAGAAATAGTCATATAATCGATGCATTTTCAAATGAACATAGAAAAAAATCAACATCAAGCTACTGTCTCACTTTCGTTAAATTCACAATCACCGTTGTTTACATTCAACATAAAAAAGGGCACAAAGTCAGTGACTCGTTTTGGATGATTTGCAACCACAATTGAATAATTACCAATCATGCTATACTCTCGAGCAATGTTGCATTCTCTGTTGAAACTTTTAAACGGCATTCTTTCCGATTTTTGTCTCGAGGCAGCTAAAATTAGAAAAACGTACGAGAAATCAAAGCCAACAATAATAATGGATATTTCCTCTCCGGTCCCATCCTGCATTTATCTCAAGTAGACCATCTGAATACCCGCAGATATAAAATTTATTTAAACATAAAATAACAGAAGAATTACATGTAAATATAATTCTAAGTTGGAAATAAATGCAGTTTGTGGCCGACAGCGGGGTACCAAACACATGGTTTACTTCTAGAAAGTAAATTTCATGACTTTCTTGTGTTCACTAATGTCGACCCGAGAATTTTTGAGCACACTTAACCGACTCGGCTAAGAGTGGACTGCAAAAATGTTACCTTATTACTGTAATAATACTAATCGTGCATTCAACAACATCAAAGGGAACGATTTAATAATAGTAATAATGAGAGTCTTTCAAGTTTAACAAGCGTGTTCGCTAGGAGTATTTAATGTGAAATATGTCAAACTTTGTCTTCTGACATCTATTGTGATAAAATGCTATTTGATAAGATATTGAAGTTATGGGAATCAAAAGTGTGAAGTAGAAGTAATAATTTTTTTTCATTTGAATTGCCGCAGAACAATGGGAAGATGAGGTAAATTCATTTATTCCTCAATTTCTATTTTGTCCCCTTCAGAGTGTTCTCCTTCAGATATGTTAGTTATACTTGTGTTGAGTTTCTTCCAATCTTTGAGGCAGTTCTGATAGGTATTCACTTGCATATCAGAACTTGCAAGCGGCGCATAACTTCTAGGTTATACTCCTTATTAATCGTATGACCATTTGGCAAGAACTTATGATGCACTACGCCCTGGTAATCGAAAAAAAGAGTAAGCAAAACCTTGATATTTGATCATGTATGGAGCTCAGCCCCTAAGAAAAGAGCCATCTGCCTAATTGGAGACATGAACATCACTTGCAACCTTGATAGTACGGAACATTTTTTAAGGGAGGTGTTCAATTGAATTAGCACATTTGATTCCACAAAGAGCGGTACATATTAGAAATACGAGACTGACTGTGGCTGCCTCTCGTTTCGAGGTTTAACTCAGTACACCTCGAAATCCACTGTTTGAGAAATCTCTCATTTGAAGATCTGCGTTTATGTGGAATAAACTTCCTGAGAAATTTTCATCTTCAGCGATTCAAATCCTACGTGAATCGTTATTTTCACACAGGCACCGCTCCTAGAGCGCCCCAAGAATTTCACTGTGGTGCTTGTGTTTTGTCCTTGAAAGAAGAACTCAACGTGCTTTTCGTGGTCTTAGCTCTCTTGGGATTTTCCATTGGGACGATTGGACTGGTTTCGATGTTATAACCATATACCCTTTAAAGCAAATTTCAAACGTTGTGATATCATTTGACAATGCTGATGCGACGATTTTTTGGTCCTAGTTCAACAATTTTGGAACGAACTTCGCTTCATTCGATATTTCCGAAAAAATTGCATGGCATGAGCCAACCGACATCCTCAGAAACTTCTCTAATACTCTAACTCCCCATGGAGTTCTGCAATCGCGAATTTCTGTATACTGTTCTTGTATACTGGTGTTGATGCCGCGTTTTGTAGTTCTTATGTGAACTGAAATTCTGTGAACGCCGGCGAATGATAGAAGCTTTTTTCACCCTTGGCCGACAGTGATGTGTAGTCAATTGGTTAACTTGTAGATGGTCTTAATGTGATGCTTGAAGAGTTTTCCAATGCGGTCCGTGACTTTGTTTATGTGAAGTAAATAGACCTACCATTGGTGGCTGGATCGTAGTTGAAGTTGGAGTATTTGTTCTAGGATGTACATGCATGTTTCAATTGTTTGCGCTATAAATCCATTGCCCTGCGGAGTTTGGTCTAGATGATGAAGTTTTTTTCAGGAAGATATGGCTTATATAAAAAAAATCTGTTTTTTCGTTAACCAGCTGTCGCACCCCTACGAACGACAACCCTCAGAAGTCGAAATTTGTGCGAGCTAAGGATTAACGAGGTATTGCCTTTTAACGTGTGATTCCTAACACGGGTTGGACGATAGCAAGTGAAGATCGATGGTTCAGACTAGGGCTTGAACCACCGACCAACACGACAGTCAATTCGAGTGAGTGAACAAAGCATCCACGCCGAACGGCTTGGCTACCGACCGTGGAACGTTCAACAATAGTTTTCGTCATAGCACATTTTTGCCCTGGATGGTGGTTTGAGTTTGAGTTCCTCATCAGTTTTTTCGTTGACCATTAGATCCAGAAATGACCCCTTCTCTTCGTTCTCTTTTTCATGGTAAACTCGATGCGAGGATGAATGGAGTTGATGTGGTGTAGGTTAGACTGTCTTCGTCCTTGCAGTAGCACTGAAGATGTCTTCCGTATGAACAAATGAAAACTTCAAATTCAGTTATCGAAAACAAAATATTGTTCCACATTCCAATTATGGAACACTTGCGGTGTTGAGAAGTGAAAACAAAACAGATCTCATCATTTCCGATAATCATCTGATCTAGGGAAGTGCAAGCACTGGTTCTGACGGCTTCTCTTCATTGCGAGGCTCTTGCTGTCTTTTAGCCAAAGCCTGTTTCACCATCACTTTGGAGTAGCCATTCCGTAGAAGATCATTTTTGATGAGTCTATTTTCTTCTCGAGACCTTGCTTTATATTACAGAGCCCGAACGCACGGTCTAATAGAGTCTTGATGATTCCTCTTTTAGTCGAACCCACTCACACTGTCCCGTGTGAGTGGGTTTTCCCACTCACTGTCGGTTGTATCGTTGTGGACTTCTTTCCCCATTGTGGAAATGATCGAAGGTCTTACGCTGTTGATGTTTTTCAAACCACTCCGTATATACGTCGGCTGTGACTGGTGAGAGTAGCGATACCACTGGCAGTCCTTTATCTTGTGTAAAGAACTCGTCCTTCAGTTGGAAAAATAAGTTTCGTACACAGCATCCTAGTAATTCCATAATTATTTCTATAGGTCAATTCGTTTTATTTTCAAGGTCCCCGTCTGCAGATAGCATCCTCTGTATGATTTGGAGTGCTTCTTCGATCGGAACGTTGATGTTAATGCTTTACACGTCGAAACTGATTAGTTGATCTTGCTGTGTAACTTCAATTGCCAATTGTATTTTTTTACTGTTATTTCATTTCAGGTTTTTTTTCGTTATTATAATTGTCATTTTAAACTACTCTTTTTTAATATTTCTTCTTTTATTAGTTCCTTCAGGTATTTCAAATCATTTTATATAATTTCAAACAATGCAATTGTATACCTTGAACCATATCACACTATGCCACAAATAAATTGTTTCACTCGCGTTCAATTCCGAAACTGATTCAACTGCATCTTAATATATTCTTCAATTCAAAAGTAATTTATTTTTCATCAGATTGGAAGATTAGATACAGGAACCAAGGTTTTAACGGATTCTCACCATTGATACAAACTAATATCCTAAGAGACAAGGAAATGCATTTAACCTTTTCGAATATTAGTAACTAACAATTTGAATTCAGTGGTTTGTTCCGTTACTTTTAATACCTCACTTATAATGAAATGGAATTTGTCCATATGGTGCTAATGGAATAGTGTTTAATGAACGAAAATGCAAAGCAACAACCTACAAATTAACTGAGTGACATTGTATATTTCCGGTAGCCTTCAATATCTTTCAGAAAATATTTATATACAGAGTAAGTTATTTTTGAGGGTGATATAATTTGTCGCAAAATGATGAAAATCAATTATTAATAATCTATTTCAATTTAATCATTCCTTATTTCTGATTGGGTATATACTGGGAAAGATGTATGAAAATCCTAAAATGATTTGTGATCACTACTTTTCATCAAATTATGGGAATGATACTAACGAATAAAAGCTGTCCAAATGAAAATTCTAATTATTGATTTTGTGGTTTCAACAAGACGGAGCTTCACCCCACAACAATGTAATTGTCAGCCAACCAAGGACCCAACTATTGGCTGGCCAGGTCACCGGACCTAACGCCTATGGACTTCTACCTCTGGGGAAGGTTGAAAAATCTTATTTTTAAATTAACGACCAGTTCTAGATACGATTTGGAAGCGGCAATGATCCAATATTTTGCTTCTCTCACTCCTATTGAACTAAGTAATTCGTCAACAACGTTCAGAAAAGGTGTCGCCTATGTGCAGGAGAAGCTGGTAGATATTTCGAACATCTTCTCTGAAGAAATATATTCCTTCATTTGTTCTTTATCATTATTATTATTGTTGTTGAAGTTTCATTTATCAGTAGTGAATATAGTATAAATTATTCAGTTTGATAAATTGGTTAAGGCTTTCGCGGATTTTCATTGCTACAAACTCCATTCGGGTTTGACGGCCGTCGTGGTTTGGAACTGTATCCTGACGTTTCGCCAGAACGAGTGGCTAGCTTCTTCAGAGGTTTATTAATCTTGATGGTTCACCGATGGTTCATCGGTGGTTCATCGGTGAATCACGACGTCCTTCAAACCTGAATGAAGATTGTTTTATTGAAACTATGTGTTTTGATTGATGAAGTGAAAAGCTTTCTCAACATTTGATAGCTACCACTAAACAGTTTCTTTCTGTTTTATCGCCACATCGTCCAAAGCCTACTTGATCAAAGTGTGTGTTTCAAATTCTACATAAGCTAAAAGCTCTGTAAAACATCAAGTACCCTACATTATTTCAAAGGTAATTTTAAGCTCTATTGAAATTATACAGGGTGTCTCATTACAATCCCATTATCTCATCAATAACTATTGATATCTCATTTGAAAAATTAGTTTTTTACACCATTGAATTCTACGCAAAAAGTGCTTTGGGAAACGGGAAAAAAGATCCAGCTACTTTTCGAGAACGCACATTTTTGAAAAACATGTTATAACTCAGAAACGATAATAGATATCGATATGTAGTCTTCACCATTGAGTATGTCATAAAATTTGACCCTCAGTTACAGCCATCAATTTTCATCTATCTAGTTTGAAACCAGGAGGTTCTCTTTAAAAGTCGCCAATTTGGTCAACTCTGTACAAATGGTATTTATTATCAATTTTTAGTTCAGTTTCTCTCTCAGGCGTGATTTTTGACCTTTTTTATACACGAAGACAGGCATACATGCAGTTGCAATTGAATAAATTTTGAAAAAAAACTTGAAGAACAAATCAATAAATTTTCATAGTTCATGACTGAACGCGTTTCAGGTGGGTTATTGCGGAATACCGCCAAATTTGATATGTTATGATACTAATAATGATACGATAACAATAAAGACAAAACTTTGGTGTCGGAAAGATCAGGAGTATATAAGCTGAGTTGTGGCTCTTGACCGAAACTGTATATAGGGATAATATTTTCGCAAGGAATTATAGAGCATAGAAGTAGTTTTGTAAATAGAAAGACCAATTCCACACCTTCAGTAGAAGGACATGAGTTCAATCATGAATACGAGGTGTTACATTTAGAACAGTATAGTTTGAAACTAAATATTATAGATTATTCTAGAATGTTTAGAAATCAATAGATTCAAGGATTTGGGTAATTTACTGAATGATCAATTAGAATTGAATAACTTTCCATTACTTTTCAAATGTGGACATTTTCAAATGTGTAAACTCAGGTAATTTAATTCACTGCAAACACAAGTAAAACTCAGGTACTTGAAATGTAAGTACTTTAAATTGTAAAATATGGTATATTAAGCATTGAATATGTAGAACAGAGTTAGAAAAAACACTTCCGAAGAAGCCATCGTATGGCGAATCACGTAATGCGTTTTTGTAAAACTGTTTAGTAAAAATCTCACATTGAAGTATTTTTTGAATACGTTTTTGATTCGAGGTTGAAGGTTAAAATGATTGTTTTATGAAGGAAAACTTTTCCTTGATTTAAACAAAATGTTCGTTTTCGTTGTTATTTATTGACTAACATTTGTATTAAGAGCAGATAGTTGGTTCACAGATAGATCAAAAACAACTTTCGGTTCTGGTGCAGGTGTAGTCAGTCGCAGACCTGACTCCCTTGCAAAGGAGGGTGCTGCAAGCAGCTTCTTCGGACCAGAACCTGCCATTGGCATCGCTTTAGGGTTTGTCAAACAAACATTGAACACCTGGATGGCAAGAAGATCTATGAACTTCTGGCAGGGTTTTTAGAGTTCGACAGAGTCCTAATCTTACCATCTGACCTGAAAGACCACTCACCATACAAATTAATCGGCTTTGTTGAGAAGCTGGGTTGATTTGGTCGAGTAGGTGAATAGTGTGAATGAACCCTTGCGGGTTGCGGTGGAGAGTCGAATAGTACCACTCACTTTGGACCTAACCTAACCTAACTATCATTTCATTGAATTAATCACAATTTATATGACTATTTGGAAAAACTTTTACTCTAAATGAAATCAAGTAGGCCCTACTGCTTGAAAAGTCTGCACTTACGAATCGTTTCACCAGTGAATCGGCATCTTATTATAAACAGAAATAAAAAAAAAGTTGTTTTAATCAAATAAATGGAGAATGCTGTCAATCATGTTGTTGAATGAATACATCTCTATTTTTTCTCTGCGTGATTAACTGGTAAATCCAATCATCCCACAGGATTCTGGTAATTGATTTTCCACTGCTCACAGTAGTTTCAACCTTCGAGTACCACCCACGTTCATACCTTCTATTGCAGTACTCCAAGTCGTGCGTAGGAGAAATCAAAACAAACATTCTCATTGAGAGACCCTCGAAAAGTCCGAGTACTAATAAACTATTGTTGGGTTATTTAATTTAATGGCCGCCTTCGGTGCAGGTGGTAATGGATATGAGGAAATAGTTTACATATAGGGTTAACAAAACAACCTCACGTGTCTAGGCACTAAAACAAGACATTACTGAATTAAATAAATATTCATTTTGTAATAGTGACAGTAGATATCCAGTGACGTAACATAGAATAGCCGTCACTGGTTCTCAAATTGAATATTATAGTTATATTATGGAATATATGATGGAATTGGCCGATACTTGTGGAAATCCATAACTAACGTATTCAAAAAACACTTTATTGTTAAATTTTCACTAAACAGTTTTACAAAAACACAATACGTTTTGAGAAACTACTTCTATGCTCCTTGATTCTTTGCAAACCACTTTTTAGTAGAAGGACATGAGTTCAATCATGAATATGACGTGTTACATTCAGAAAAGACAAGTTTGAAACTCAATAATCTAGAATGTTCAGAAATAAATAAATTCAAGAATTCGGGTGTTTTACTAAATGACCAAATATAATCTTATAACTCCCGGTTACTGAATATCTTTCAAATATGTAAACTGGTACACAAGCTCATGTCATTTCATTCATTACAAACTCATGTACACATAAAACATTAATTGGTTAGGTGAAACTCAAGTACTTGAAATTTTGTTGCTTCAAACTGTAAAATAGATATACAGGGTGTTTCCTTACTACAGTACGAAACTTCAGAGGGTGATTCGTTAGGTAGTTTCAAGATAAAAGTGCCTATGGAAATATGTCCAATAATAAGCTGCATGAATAGCATTTAACAAGTGTTGTTCATCACGAAGGATTTTAAGAACGAGGTTATAACGATGAACGAGGACAAGCATGCTTCCTACTTATTCATCAAACTCAAAAAATTGTTCATACAGTTGCAGTTTCGTAAGAATATATCATCCTTCCCGCCAATCGATTTTCTGATACTCGTCAGGACAACAAGAGGATTATTCCGAGTTCTTGGGGTTCTTGTTGAATACTCTTCGTGAGCAGAGAAATTGCAGAATCAATACTCCTGATCGCTCTGGAATAGTTCCATACAGTCTATCTCGTCTTGTGTTTGTAGATCTTTTGCTGGAAAAATCTTTGCTTGTTTACTTTGTAGTAAACGTTCAAGAGGTAGCAAAAACATATGTGACTTTCTGAAACTTCAACTAGCGTTTCCTAATATGACTGATAACCAGTCCGTGCAAAACTTATTGTTAAATCATCTGAAAATGGAACTTTCAACAGGTGATGATCAACTGTCTTGCCAAACATGCGACAAACTAACTGACTATTATTAGAAAACAAGTACACCCGAGGCACCAGTCAATTTAATAATAACACTGATTTCAAACATGACTCAACCTCTGACTGAAGCAACAAACTCTTACGAAGTTTTGAAATAGATGAACACTTCAATCTAGCAGATCACTATTATAATTTTCATGCAGTCATTGTTCACTGTGGTTCTGGCGTTGAATCTGGTCATTATTACGATTTGGTCTAAGATGAAACGGACTGGTTTAAGTTTGAAGATAGTCGTGTCACTAAATATTTTAGCGATATTTGAATTTATTTGAACCTCTGGAGACACACTACATTTTATTCTACGAAAGAGAGGACATTGGCAGATCAAAATCTTCAGATGATGTGACGCTGCAGGTTTTTCCGGGTTCTCCTGTAGCTGAAAAAACAAATGCACCACTGGAATCAATCAATCGCCACGGTACGCCAATTAATTTTTGTTGTTTCATAATTTCATGATTTCTATCACTTTCTTCTTCACTACTTCCAAAAATAATATAAATTCAAATACAAAGTGCTACATATTTTTTTTTTTACTTCGAAACCGATTTTTCATATTTTGAAATAATATAAGAGTATCATCATAAAAATGCATTGTTTTATTGATATGTTCTCATATAGTCCATTTATTCAATACTGAGTTTCATTTATAGTTTTATATATCAATTTAAATCCTCATTTCAACTGTTGAATTATATCAAAATTTTCACAAAGCATCTCACTCTTTCAAAATATTGTAGAAACCAGAAATAATTTCGAAGTTGGGAACATTTTTGGAGTTCTATCATTATTTGTTCAAGATATATCGCTATTTTCATGCACAATAATCCTTTTTATGAAAACATATTGATTAGCAAGAACTCACCACATCACTGTCCTTGTTCACATGGTTTGGTAAAACCTTATGAAAAAAAATATCAATAATATATTCATAAAAACCTAATTGATGATAACTTTTACCAGAGGGTAATTTGTAAACAT
>WOGO01007901.1:0-10900 GCA_015342085.1 Leptinotarsa defecta
GAATCCAACCACCATCAATCGACTAAAAGAGGAATCATCAAGACTCTATTAGACCGTGCTTTTGGGCTCTGTAATACGAAGGAAGGTCTCGAGAAGTAATTAGACATCATCAAAAATGATCTTCAACGGAACGGCTACTCCAAAGCGATGGTAGAAAATACTTTGGCTAAAAGACAGCAGGAGCCTCGCAAGGAAGAAATGCCGTCACAACCAGTGCTTGCACTTCCCTACATCAGAGGATTATCGAAGAGGATAAGAAGAATTGTTCCAAGTACAACATCAGAACCTGCTTCAGATCTGATAACACTATCCGTAGCAGCCTCACGAAAATCAGGCCACCAAACGCGGACTGTGATTCCAAGAATTGCATTTACCGAATACCCTGTGAGTGCGGAAAATCCTATATTGGTGAAACTAAGAGGCCATTGAATGTTCACATTGCCGAGCACAAGGAACACACCCAGCGAGGGGAAACTGGCAAATCAGGAATAGCAGACCATGGTCGACCCATCAACACAACATCGAGTGGTCCCAAGCTGAGATCATACACAGAGAAGAACATTGGTTCAGGAGAAAATTCAAGGAAGCCGCATACATGCTGTCCAACAATGTATTCAGCCAAGCTAGCGTAGAGATACGCAACATATGGAAACCCATCATCAAGCGAAAAATGGCCAACTTCCGCCAAACGGTCATCTCCCACTGAACCAGTGAAGCGGAAAAATGGAAAGTGGGGATAAGTGAAAGTACTCGAATGACCCATAAATAGTCATCTCACGGAGAAATCAGTCCAGTCATCACCCGAAGACGATTGTAGATACCAACAATCGAAACGTCGTGAACTAACGTGGATTGGAATCTCTTAACTCTTTTTTTTTTATTTATATTTATTTGTATTTCTTTATTTTTTGTTCAATTGTTTTAATTTCTCTTGTATTTTATTTCACTATTATTTCATTTCAGGTTATTTTTGCTCAATATAATTATTATTTTCAGCTATTTATTTTTAATTCTTCTTTTTCAGTTATTTCGGGGATTTCAAATCATTTTACATATTAGGCAATGGAAGTCCGAACTAGTGAAATTCATAAATAACTTTGTATGAGCGACACATACTGGATGTGTCCGATAGGTCTAAAAGGGAGAAATGATTTTATTGAATTCCGTAGTCATACAAAGTAGAAAATAATTGAAAGAAAAAGGAGGTTTTTGTTTGGTTTAGAAAAAAAATTGCTTCAGGCTGCATTTCAGGTCATTGAAGAAGCCAATAAAGGTAGGTTTTTTTATGGTATTGTTATGTAGTGTTTTGCAAAATGTTGAACTCTCCAATATTTTTACTAACGCTTCAAGTAATAAGAGGTGGCACGGACGTGACGCTAGAAATGCCACCGTAATGTGTGGGGACCAGCGACGTATCCACTAGGGATACAAGGGCTATATAGGAAGGTTCTCAAAGGAGAATGTGAGAAAATATTTTGAAGGGCGTAATTAGACGGATGGTCAGTTGATCAGAGGTTGAAGTAATTCAAATTTGAAATAACGGGAAAAGTTTTATTTTATTGCTGAGCGTAACGGTTTTGGACACTTTATGTTTGTTTGGTTGAAAGCCTAACAGCTAGGCATATTTGGGTTTTTTATATTTCTGGAGGAAAGTATTTTTTGTATACTTTGGGGCAGATTTGTTTGTACCAGACGCATAGACGCTCTGCAGATAGGGGCGCTCGAATACTACTGCCGATAAGTATCGACCGTGAGTGTAGGAGTCCCATTAAACGGATACTATTCCTCCCGTCGTATCGTTTGTTTTCATCGCACACGATACGGTGGTAGAGGTTGTTGGAGCTCTGCAGAGAGAGAGGCGATAATAGAAAGCAATATGGAGGCAGTGGTCTCAGAGGAATATGATGTTAGGACGCTATATTCCCTTCATCATAGAGGAAGATTGTGGCTAGGAGCCACAGAAGCAGGTGATTGGTAGCCTAGGGCTACAGCGAGGCATTGGCCTCAGAGAAATATGATGCGAGGACGCTGTACCCCTTCCATCATAGAGAAAAATTGTAACTAGGAGCCACAGAAGCGGGTGATTGGTAGCCCATTGCTACAGCGAGGCATTGGCCTCAGAGGAGTATGATGCGAGGACACTGTATCCCCTCCGTCTTAGAGAGAGAGAGATTGTAGCTAGGCGCCACAGAAGCGGATGATTGGTAGCCCATTGCTACAGCGAGGCATTGGCCTCAGAGGAATATGATGCGAGGACGCTGCATCCCCTCCATCATAGAGAGAGATTGTGGCTAGGAGCCACAGACGCAGGTGATTGGTAACCTATTGCTACCGCGAAGCATTGGCCTCAGAGGAATATAATGTGAGGACGCTGTATTCCCTCCGTCATAGAGAGAAATTGTGGCTAGGAGTCACAGAAGCGGTTGATTGGTAGCTCATTACCACAGCGAGGTATAGGCGTCAGAGCCGAATGGAATGAGTTGAGACGTGCAGCTAGGAACAGGCACATAGTGTCTGTTACAGAAGTTTCATGGATGAAGTACTCACGTTCATCTATGAGGAGTTCGAGAAGTACAATAAATCGTATCCCACGATTTATAAACCGCTAGTTTCATAGCGAAAATGGAAGATCATGTCAATAGGGCATGAGATTAGAAGTAGGGAATACCGAAAAAGAAGGGAGCGAGAGTGGAGGGAAAGGTTTTAATAAGGGAAAAGTCGCGAAAGGGTCTGAACTCCCGATATTGGATATCGCGAGAAAATGATCCACCGTAGATATGGGTAGGCAGGATTAATATCCGTATGAAGACATTTTTGTTAGTCATGAAATCTACCTGTGCCGCTTATAAAATATTGTATAAGATTAGGATTAGATAGCGACTTGAGTTGGGCGTACTTTGATTAAATTTGTCTATGTTTTGTTTGGATAATTGATTGGATAGGAATTTGATTTGATAGAACTGATCAATTGGTTGCCATATGCAAATGATGTTTTGTATTATGCTATTTTGAGTAATGGTGGGAATTGTATTCGGACTGTTGTTGAAAATATGGACAATTATGGTAAAGATGCAGAGAACGGAGTAGGAGAGAAGGCAACAGGGAGCTGCCAACCTTGCAGATTGTGGAAGTAACCTTGCTCATGATGTCTGGCTTCATCACCCAGGTGGAGACCACGATAGTATCGGAGTGCGACAAATAATGGTTCGCGGCGAATAGACTTTGGACTATGAGTGCCACGAGGGTATTTGCACAGTGGTACATCCAGCCTAGGATGAAAACAAAAGGTCAGGGACCTGCATGTATAATGAACCAGTAGCGTCGCTGACGCTGTATCAGGAAGCAGGAGTGGCGTACATTCAAATTTGATTGAGATGTAGTAGTAACGCCTTGAAGGTTCAGGGACATATACCACTATGGACGTGCTAGTAAAGTTGCACCAGTGTAGAGACAGTAAAGATCATCCCCAAGTTAGTATATTGCGAGGGAATCCAGAAGAGTGAGTGGGCTCTTTGAAAACTTATATGAACCGTGGCCAACGCATTGAGCCAAGTATAGAGGACCAGTTATCGCGAGCTGTAGTGCCCAAGCCATAGTTGTGAAGCTTATAATCGCCAACTCTCGAGTCTAGTAGTAGCAGTGTCCAGAATAGCAGAGTTGCGGAAAGCCCTGGGACTTCCCAGACTCGTGAAAAAGTTTACTTGCCGCATCGCATCACACCACACTACATCAGGTTACAGGCAGGCGAAGGAGCCTCGCTGACTGCAGAAGTAAATCACGCACAAACGCGAGTGTTCACGGAGCAGACGCGAAACTTTAGTTCGCCGAAAAGTGATAGAATTTTTATTAGCATTAGGATACATTACGAATTTTCATTTTGGTTATCATATTGTTGCTTCATTTGATTGAAAAGTTATGGCACTGTGTGCCCAGAATTTTTTCGAAGGGGGAAGTGATGTAATAACTTCCATTGCAATATTAACATAAAATAGTATTTTATTCATTGAGATCGAGGTCGATCACCCGTTTCTTTGGTGTCGATATTTTTCCAGTTGAAAAAGCACTGAATTACGTAATGACTGTCGGACCTTCGAGCGTCGTTGTGGTCATGTTCAAAGTTGAAGTAGACTGAACATATGAGTATACTGCTTCCTGCAGATAATCATATGCTTGGGAAGGTTAAAAAAACGCTGATATGAGGTTTTTGTGGCTAGCGTTGTTGACGCGAGGGCTTGGGAGAGTTTTCTTCAGGGAGACACAAAAGGTCAGTGTCCTAAGGTGGCCTAAATAGGGGAGTTAATTTATTTGTAAGCACGTTGTGCGAAATTTAAGTGAAATCGGTAATGAAATCATAAACCGGTAATGGGTATAGGGGAGTTCGAAATTGAAGTGTTAGTGTTGGAAACACACCGGGTCAACGGAACCGATGGTTGACCATGAACCACCCAAAGAGGCGTTATGTTAGTATTTATTTTTTTACTAACCAGATGATCTTGAGAAAAAGAGTTGACTTATTACTTTGTCTGAGTCCACTTCCTCTTTGCGAAGAGGTTACATATTGTGGGGTTCCTTGAGCTGATTGTTTAGTCAAAGTTGATAATACAAATACAGAAAAGGGCGAAAATTTGAAGTTATACACCACTTTGCCTAAAGTAAAAGTAAGACCGAGTTGATGCATTCGTAGTTATCCAACAGGTTAAATTATTAGTAAATAGCATGGTAAAACTGGCGGCATTTCCTTTGTTCTATTTTCTCTTATTTTATAGAATTCAACATTTTCCTTTTTTACAAGATTTTACACGTTGCTTTTTTCATTATTTTATCCATAGAGTCGTTTTCTACTTATTATATTTTATATTTGAAACCTTGGACTTTCATTTTCTTTTGGACTGAGAAAAACACTATCCTCGTAGAGTAAAATGAAGTTAAGAAAACAAAAACAACTAAGAGACTTTTTTGTCAATCTATCGAGATGAGAATAGTGAATGAGAAGCATTTTAATTGAGAATAAAATTCAGTTCTGGAATCACATAATGAGAGAGAATGTAAGTAGGTATACTAAATAATCAGATTTTGAAAAGACCGGCCTTCGTGCGATCGGCAGGAACCCTACGGCCCTTTCGGAATTGCCTAACTTCCAAATTTTGGTGTGGAGAAATCTGCATCTGGTGACAGCGCTGTTGAAATTCATTTCAGAAAATAAATAAATGAGGAAGGAGCATATATGGACCTATTATTACAGCCGCCAACACCAGCGGGGGCGCCTCCCACTGTCCAATTGTGAGAATATGTGGTGACGTGCATTCTGTTGTTTTCCTGGGCTCAACAGTACAGTCATTCTTCTGCCATCCTCCCCCTCACCTATCCCTTCACTTTTCCCCCCTAACTCGCACATGTGGAAGAATGATGTTGTATTGTACATAGTTCAAATAGAAATTTGTTAGTAATTTAAACTCGATAAGAAATACAGGTCTTTGATTTCGATTTTTTTCCGTCCATCCACGAGTCCCGGGTGGATTCGAATCTGATCTGAGAAAATTACCTCTTTCAATTTCTCTTAATATGTAGGTACATAACTGAAAAATTTGGTGGTTAACAGGATGAAATTATAAAAACCAATTGTTTGTAGAAAAACAATATAATATCCTAGATAAATCAAAGAAGCATCTGAGAATAGTGATTAATGACTCATCAACCCTGTTGTGATTAATGGGTGTTATTAAGATCAGGCAAACAGACGTACGATGGGTAAATTATATAATAGCTGTGGATAAATACAATTAGTTAATTCTTGGAAGCCCCTACGAAAACAGGGTGAAAAGGATTGTGAGATATCTTGAAGGGACACAACTGAAAAATCAGTTTTATGTCCCAAAAATTAAGATATCATGATGACAGGATCCAGTGATACAGACTACGCAGCGGATAACTATAACCCGCCGTTCAAACTCTGGTTAAGTTTTCACGAAATGGATCAACCAGTTGGGGCTCTCAGATCCTCCACTGGTAGATCACGTAGAGAAGTAACCTTCAGACACAAACTATAAGAAAAACTCCTCTCATATAAACATTGAATCACACGAAGGAAAAATACTTTCGAAACAAGTAGTTTTATATGAACACTGATTTACCGTGGGACACTTGCCTCATCAGCTCTTCAGTCATGAAGTGTGTGAAATTTCAATCCTTTGATTTAGTATTTTGTGTAGGAATTCTATGAATGATGGCAATTAGGTTCAGAAAGAAGTATTTGGAAGTATTTGTTTCGAAAGTATTTTCCTTTCATGTAATTGAATATTTGTATGGAAGTAGCTATTTTGTGTCTGAAAGTTACTTTTCTGCATATACACATCTTTGCATAGAGTAATTTTTTGAAATTATTTGCTTCCTTATTGTTTTCGGAAAATTCCCCAATTTTTCTGTATCAAGAGAGAGAAGTAGAAATCTGAAACCTATATTTATGTATACTCTGTTATTTCATATTTAATTGTGGTTTGAATATTTCAACCACCTGTAGATACAGTGTTGATAAAAAGATTCCTTCTGAGCAAACATATTCAATAGTCTCGTATGCAAACGCAGTATGAATGAGTAGAATAAACTTCTTTCTACAATTCCAAATGTATTGCTTAAATGAAATGAATAAAATAGTATATTGTAATGGGTGAGTTTTTAAGAGGTATAGGATTTGATTTTCAAAACAACACAAGAAACTTGAAAAAATTGATGATGTTTAAAGATGTTGTCCGCTCATGCGCAACGTCCAATTTTGGCACTCTCTCTAACATATTGACCGGTATTTCACGTATTAATGCTTCAATATTGACTTCCAGAGCGTAAGTCGTTGCTGGTTTATCCCTGTAGATATGAGCCTTAACATGACCCCACAAGAAATAATCCAAAGGCGTTAAATCACACGATCCAGGCGGCCAATTGACGGGCCTGAAACGTGAGATAAACTTTTCACAGAAGGTGGTTCTTAATTGGACCATTATTTCACGTGCCGTGTGGCATGTGGCACCGTCTTGTTGAAACCACATGTCAGGCATGTCCAATTCTTCCATTTTGGGCAACAGAAAGTCGTCAATCATCACACGGTAGCGCTCGCCATTCACCAGCCGTTGTCGTCTTGGAAGAAGTATGGCCCGATGATTTCACCGACCCATAATTCACAACACGATGCACTTTCTTCACCGATCATGAATTTTGATAATAAAATTCAATAATTTGCAAGCAATGTACATTCGTAAGTCGATTCATGGTTAAATTATAGACCAAACTGAACGAGTTTGACAATGATACAAAACACGATTCACGCGTGATCTGTCAAAAACAGTGTTGTCAAAAAGATACCTGCAAAAAAATCACCCATTACAACAAGCGAGAAAAACGACATATTTCTCCCGTGCACAGAAGTTTGTTGGCATGAGCCGAAGGCGAGTGCCGCATTTTCTCAGGCATTGTACACTGTACTCTTTCTACGGTTGCGTTGTTTTCAAGTATTGAAAATCAAAATACATATATAATAATACTTGTATGTCATCAACTCATTTTTATATTTTATTTAAAATAGTGATTAACACTTATATTTGAACAATTTTGTGAAGTAATTCCTGGTAGGTCATTTTGTTTCAACATGTTTTCGGTAATTCGGCGTTTCCATAACAACAAAACCCACAGGTTTTGTTGTTGGATATAGCAGGCGAATCGTCGGCTTAGCGTTGTCTACATGGAGAACGTGTCACAATCTGACATGTAACAATTCATGACTTACTTGGGTTATCGTGATAATAGTGAGAAATTATTTCTTACTGTAATGGCGGATGTTTCTCATTGCGTGAGAAATCTTTCGTTTTGAACGTATGAAAGCGATAAGAGAAGTGGCACATTGTATATTATCAGTAGAAAAACACTTTTGTCTAAATACCACTGGTAGATTCAATTTATACGACCGATTTCGGGTTTGACCCCATACACATTTAGACAAAAGTGTTTTTATTCATTTCATGTAAGTGATCCATGAATTACCATAAAGTAAACAAGTTATCAATCACACATACCAAACGTATTGACTATTATACATATAGTTCAAACAAAAGACTTTATTTGATCAGTTTCTTACAGGGTGAATAGATATTTGCCAGACACGTATTTTTTCTGTGCAAAACTACCAGTTGCTTTTCCTATTTCCTCTCAGCACATTCATCACGTGAAAAATTACAAATTCCCAGTGTGTGAAATCAATTTTTCATGCCTCAAGTATCGGAATGATCCATCATCATATTATTAATGATGTGCTCTGACATGCTCCGCAGGATACTTCGGGAAAAGCGCCTCCGCACATACAATCTGAGACATACGGAGAGAGGAGTGTTTATATTAGAGTAGAGAAATGGATAAAGATGAATAATAATTTCATCTACGGTTGGAGATCTCTTTCGGTGTGTTCTAGTTTCTTGTTACCTTTCTTTCTGTTAGACGCGACTTCACAAGTCGAAACCAATACGTTGGTTTCAATGTATGACTTAATGTAATATCGACATGATGAATTGAATACTTGGGAAAGTAAGTTTTTGACTTTCTACTACTCCATCTTGGTACAAAAAAATGTGGGAATCTTCAAAAGAAAGAAAGGAAGCATTGAATTTTAAAAGAATTCACTGTATACATAGATGTGTAGATCATGTAAAGAAGTAACTTTCAGATACAAACTGGAAAAAAATCCCTCCTGAAACAGCTACTGTCATATAAACATTGAAATACACGGAAGAAAAAATCTTTCGAAACAAATAATTTCATATGAACAGTGAATTTAAAAAAAAACACTTTTCTCTACTTAGTTTGTACTCCATACATTCGTTATGGAATTGAATCAGATATCATCCACAGAATTTCCACACAATATACTACATTAAAGGTAATATTTTCACATACATGGAATACTGTCATCCTCAATGATAGACGTAGACGTTTCGTCGTAAGACACTTGCCTTAGAGTTCTTCAGTACGAATCTGGATAATATTATAAAAAAAACACACAATTCATTCATAAATCATGATGTTCATGTCACAGAATAAGTTTGATCTATTTATGACACCAATGACATTGTAATGACATTCATTCACTCATTTGATTATATCCCAGCCAGAAGAAATCTTGGTTATGTTGAAAGGGTTCTATTTTTAGGAGTGAGGCATTTTTGTAAAAGATAGTTTTTGGCATTCTACTACTCTATCTTGATACAAAAAAATGTGGGAATATTCCAAAGAAAGAAAGGAAGCCATCAATTTTGAAAGAAGTAAATCTATAAATAGATGTGTAGAGCATGCAAAGGAGTAACTTTCAAACACAAACTGGAAGAAAACCCCTCCTGAAACAGCTACTTTCATATAAACATTGAATTACACGGAAGAAAAAATCTTTCGAAACAAATACTTTCTGAACACTGAATTATACAAAAACACTTTTCTCTATTCAGTTTGTATTCCAAACATTCGTTATGGAATTTAATACTCTAGAGTCTAGAACAAAGACTAGGAATGATTGTTTTGATACCAGTTGAAGAAAATATGAACACGCTTGGAATGATGCATCTGGAAGCTGCTACTTCCAGGTGAAAGATAACTCCTTCAATGTGCTGGACTAATGTCGAATGTTTCGAAACTCTGTTTGTCAAGGAAAATGCTTTGTATATGGTTGAGATATGTCATAAACCAGTTTAGGTAAATATAGAAGCAGATGTCTTCATTCAACACATCAATAGCATGAATTCATTCATATTATTCACGTTAGAGGAGAAATCAGTAGAAATGACATCATATTTCTTTACTAAAAACAAAAAGAAATCATGCATATTGTCTCTATGCTGAGACCAAAACAAGGCTCGACTATGTACTATTACATAAAGGGCTGAAAACTGGTAGAAAAAACATCGGCAAGTTATCTATTATTATCTAAAATGTCTACTGTAATGACTTGACATAACTTCATTCAATGCGTTATCATCCTGTTGTCATTTATTCATTTTTCAACATAATTGTTTAAAAAAATTTGTTTCAAAACCTGTTTTTCCGGTAACTAGCTGTCGCACCCCTACGAAAGACAATCCTCAGAAGTTGAAACTTGTGCGAACCAATGATTAAAGAGGACTAACCTCTTAACGTGTGATTCCTAACTATTTCTGAATAAATGAGGTTTCCAAAAATTGCTTAACAAAAAACGGGATCCAACTTGTAACGGCTACTTTATCGTTAGAACAAAATGAGTATGACTGTTCAGGAATATCCTGTACTATCCATTGAATGAAATGAATTTCATTCTACTGACATTTCTACTGACAGTCAAAGATTGTAGAAAATTCGGCAGGTAAACCATTCTACTCACTCTACAAAAAGTTTCAAATGTCAAGGTACCTATTGAAAAAAATGGTTCCCGAAGTTTGAACGAGACATTTATTTGAATAAAGTAGTGAACGGTTCACGAAGGATTGTTTCATCCAAGTTCTGGATTTTTCTTATGTTAGGTACACTGGTTTTCATGTTTTATTGTCTAGATACGTTTTAAACGTATTAAAGATATTTGGTGGAAAACTAGTACCTTGATAAGAATTAATATTTGCTGTTTGTTCCTTCATAATCATAAATGCAATATTTTTATGACCATTTTCCTCGAAGCCAAACAGTATCAGGTAGCACTTTTCAACAAAAATTGAGAAGTTGCCAAATTTCATATTTGATCTGAAACTTTTGTCAGAAGAGTTGGTTTCAACTTAATTAGTCTCAGTCAGTTGAATTCGTGGCAAAATATTGATATATTTTGATGAGTTTGAACAAAATACCTTTTGCGCAGCTGGATTAGAGGGTGCATTATTGCCGTTTACCAGCTTCATTATCAAGTTAC